>APFE030257512.1:145233-155640 GCA_000404065.3 Pinus taeda
TTTTTTAAATAGATAATAACTATAAGGATTACATTGTGGTGGACAATCTATCCTTTTACAAAATGCAACTTGTTACTTATAGTATTTTTCAGTTACAATACCACAGGTCAATTCCATGGGTGAATGAATACCATGGGTGGATGTCACAATACCACGGGCCAATTCCATGGGTGGGTGAATACAATGGGTGGATGTCATAATACCACGGGTCAATTCCATGGGTGAATGAATTCCATGGGTGGATGTCACAATACCATGGGAAAATACCATGTGTGAATGAATACCATGGGTGGATGTCACTTACAATACCATGGGTGGATGCCACTTATAATACCATGGGTAAATTCCATGGGTGGATGAATAACATGGGTAGATGAATACCATGGGTTGATGCAATTTTCCATTCGAACCATTGAGACTAAATGTAGCCACTTTAGCTTTCATGTTCTTTGAATAGTCATGCAATTTGAAGAATTTCCTCATGCGAAGCAAAAATGCCTCTGCATCCCTCGGTTTCTTCATCTCTCCATCAAATGTTGGTGGCTTTTCTTTCTTAAGCTCATCTAGAAAATATCCCCTATCACTCCTTCTGTAAGGATGATAAAGATGACTATCATGATGCATATCTGAATCAGAACTAGAATACCTGTGTCTATCCCCTCTTCTATCCAAAGTCTCTAAGAATCTGTTGTCTCTAATTATGTCATCTCTATCTGTCCCGTGACCACCATGCGAACAACTACCATATGCCCCATTAGTTCTATCCTCTCACTCATAGTTGATCTGACATGGTCCCTGTCACTACAAATATGACAAACTCTAAAGTATCACTGCATTTACCTCTGCTTGTTTCTCTTATGCTTGCATGATTATGTCATTATCTGCCTTACAAATCCTTATTTCTTCCTTTAAGCTTCTCAATGTAACTGCCAAATCAGAAGAGTTCCCAATACCATACTACTCTTCGGATTCATAAGGAGTCTTTGTAGTCAACCATCTTGCTAGCCATTTGATATTTCTTCCTACAAGGTATATCATGTCAGCTAAACCAAATCATAATAAACCAACGTACCTTAGCATAGCTCGGGGAGGATACCTGGTCTGTAATATCAACAAATTAGCGTGATACATGTATAACATAATCATGACAGTATATAGAAACTTAATACATAAGCATATGACCATGTAACTATCATTCTAGATAGGGTCCAGTCATCAATGCATGACCTTAACAACAACACACACCACAACCTCATGCATGACACAACCACTACATCACTATACTCTTGACCACATGAAAACATGAACATGCATAATCAATATGTAACCAACTACACATATGCATAAGCACATATGATCAAGCATGAGTGAACGATACTTGAAATCAAACCTACGAGAATGATACATGCAACCAAGCATACAAGAATGTAACCAAACATGTAAGAATGTAACCAAACATGCAAGAATGTAACCAAGCATACTACAACAATACATGTAATTGACATAAATCGACATGTAACCAGTCATACACTCACATCGATGCATTCCACAATAACAACCTCAAATTTCACATGACGACATCACTACAACCATGAATAACACCATTCAAATGCAACAAGGACATGGAATGCAAGGGTGAGAGACACACATGCAGCTGACATGCGTGCATGACCAACACATAGCCCATCCAGTCTGAGGGGTGAACCATGTTCTAATATTGAAACACACCATACAGACATTCAACATTAGCTACAGGACCCTCAGGAACCAATCCAATACTTTAGACAGCTTGCCCTTGGGTCCCACTGAAATTTTGGACAACTTAAGTCTTTGTCACTCTCATGTTATAGGCATGACAACATCCAGAAACCCAAAGTCGCTCTCAAAGGCTTGTCTGCTAGCGACCAAAGACTAAATTTGTTAGTGTTATGCCAAAGACCCCAGGATTTGAGCCACTTTTTTAGGCCTAGATCCCAGGTTACTGCCCATAATTGAACCATCTCTTCATAACAGTAAAACAACGTGGAAATGAATTTATTAAAGAAAATACTTGTTAAAGACCTTGAATGGATCCCTACTAGTCGTGGTAGACATTTCGTCAAACATATCATGAATATGTAATCTACAGGTGTAAATAACAATACTGAGCATAGGGGTCTCATACTTAGCTGAGAATAGCTAAGAACCATTGATGCCTCAATTCATCAACTGTCATTCCATCCATTAGGTCATATATACATTGATCATTCAATTACAAGTAAAAGCATGATGAAAGCCAAACATGGTTGCTGTCATAAAACACATGCATAACCAACATAATAACAACATAAATACTCATTAAGTACAACCATATAGACCACATATAATCCATCAAAATGCTAATAGAAATATAAGGAAAAGTAATCTTTCATTAATGATGCAAAATCCAAACTCAGGATGGGACTTCCATGTTCCACCTGACAGTAGAATGGCTGAGCCAAATCTCTCTTCAACTATTCACCCTCATGCCATATTCCAAGCATGAATGTGGGATCTCATAGAACACATCAATCAAAAATCATCCAGGGCTTCCAATGGCCATCCACCTCAACCCATCAAACATTGATTCCACCTCATGGTCGAACATCACAGAACCATCATCAGATTGGTCTCCATCCAAGCCTTCTAAGGCTTCTAGAGGGTTTGTTCCAACCAAGGCTTCCAAGACTAGTAACTCAACCCACAACTATCATCGGGCTTCCAGAGTTTTTGCCCAACCAAGGCTTCCAGGACTAGTAACTCAACCCACCAAGGGCTTCTAGAGTGTTTTTCCAACCAAGGCTTCCAAGACTAGTAACTCAACCCAAGTTGTTACAGGGCTTCAAGAGTGTTTTTCCAATCAGGGCTTCCAAGAACTAATAACTCAACCTAAGCTAAGGAAACATGAGAACCAACCAAAAACAAATAATGAAATTAAACCCACAATCACCATGGATATCTAGGAAATTGCAAGGCTAGGAAATCCACTGTCAATCCAAGCAATCCTCTATGCCAATGAGAGATCATGACCAAGAATCAACATGCATATGCCATGCATGCCAGAACTAGTGAAGAAAACATACATGCAACTCGACACTTGCAAGCAAATATAATGTAGTTGCTGAACCCGATACCCTCTTGTGCTTTCTTGCTCTTCCTTTGCCTTCTTGCTCCAAGAATCCAAGTATGCCACACCCACCAAGTGTGCTCCAAGAAAAATATAAGTCTCCAAGAGTATAAGAGACAGAGAGAGAGAATAATGAGAGAGCTCCAAAATTGAACTGACAAATGGTTACCAACTAATCCTTAGAAGCCTTTTTATGAATGAGGCCTCTATTTTCTTCATTTTCCATTATTTTCGTTCAATTTCTTCCTCACATGCAACCTCCAACCTTTCATCTCCATTTTCTCTTAATTTCCATTATTTTCATAAATAAATGTGCCAAAAATTCCATTTTGTCTTTCCAGAGCCTTAGCCATTTTCTTTTCCAATTTCCTCAGTCATAAACAACCACAACTGATCCTCGTCACTAGGATTTTTCCCAACATTCAGCTTGGAATAAGTGTCCCATCAACCGTGGTTATTATTTTGCCTTTATTTACTTTTATTACATGGAATTTTCACCAAGGCTGTTACAATTTGCTTGTTATCAGTTGTAAAGTAGAAATTATTAGAGTTGCATTTGACTTCAGCATAGTGATGGTTTATGGTTTTATATGGCATGTTTAAGTGATTAATCTAATGCGACAAAGTGATTTATATATACTAAGAATAAGATAACATAATAATACCACATCTCCTAGTCCTTCAAGGCTACAGAAACCTAGTTCTTCATCCTCCCATAATCACTTCGGGTGAGACTGTGATATGCTTCTAGGTCGTTTCCGAAAGGGCCAGTGATCAAGGGTTTTGTTGGTGCGTAGTATAGATTGAACCCGCGTTAGCGCAAATCAAGCCAACAAATGGTTTTTTTTTTCGGGATGGGGATCTGTTTGAGGGATATGTGGATGTGGTATCTATCGAAGAAGGAGATTCAAGATTGGATAGACCTAAAACAACGCGAATTTGTGGATCAAGAGAATAGAAACCATCACCTGACATCCGAAGCTTGGTTACAAAAGTATATTTTTACAGATCAATACAAGATTTTCTTTAGTTCTTTTCCTATTGAGTTGTACGAGTGGATATCAAGGTTGACCGAAAGGAAAAACTATTTTAAGGGTGAAGGACCGACGATGTGGACTTCTAAACTAATACACTAACTCAAGAGCACTGGCAATAGGATATCAAAGACTTCCGATTTCTAGATTGATAGCATCTTAGGAGGATTCATTATTGAGTTCACTGTAGACTCGACCGTGTCCTATAGTGAAGCAGAACGATGGTTCTTCAAAGGATAGTGAGGTAAGTATTTAAAATCTCTGAAACTTTGGATTAATATGCTTTTGTGTGAAAAGGGAGTTTTGTGTAGATTGCTAGTTCACTTATGTTTTAAAGAAGAGAGAATAAATCTGAACAAGAGATCGAAGTAACATGAAGTGGAAAGATATACAGAGTAGATTCCAGAAAGAGATCTCATGGAAAAGACCCAAAGACCTTTGTAGAGACTGATTATAGTCGTCTTTTGAGTGGATCTAAAAGTGAAAGAGAAGAAAGCTACCCTAATAACCCCCAGGTAACTTCACAATATTCACCCTCCTAGCCTAAGAGTTCGCAGAAGCCAAAATCCAATAATAGCCAGGTTGTTTTTGGCTTTCCCCCTCCAAGAAGAAGTATGGCTGATGATATTAAGCTACCCATTTTCAAAGGAATTGGATTGGAGGATCCATAACAATTTTAGTTTTTATGTGAAGTTGTTTGGACAATAGCAGATCAATGATGAGAATATAAAGAAAGCACATCTGATTACAATGCTCTGAGATAGAGCCTTGACATGGTATATGAAGTATTCAAATAATCATAACAAAATGCTTGCATATATTAAAACAACACTAATAAGGGAGTTTAAGAAACCAAAGTCTGAGTAACAGTGCATCACCGAGTTGAAAGAGATCAAACAAAAACCTATTGAGTTTGTTTGGGAGTTTGATAAGAGATGTAAGGTATTATTGGATCAAGTAATCTTCAGCATAGCTCCACAACAACTTCAAGAATGGTTTATAGTTGTGCTTCTACTGCATATTAGATTCCCATCGATGCAACAAAAGATAGAAAGTCAAGTCGAAGCTCTACATATTGCAATGAAATTGGAAGCTTCACCTATACGAGATACTAATGCAAGCATGCAATAGATTCAGAATCAGTTGGCGAACCTAACCCTATAGATACAAGACATAAAAAAAAGCAAAGAAGTTAGAGAAGAAGTATGGTGTATGAAGTGCAGATTGGAGGGCCATTCTAAAGAACAATGCTCTATCTTCAGGGATTACATGGTTGGTGGGGCACCAAATCCCTTGAATATAGGATCCATCCTGTGGTGCGAAATATGTAAGACTAGAGTCTAACATCATTAAGAAGACTACTACTTTTTATAGAAATATGTATAGACTTCGAGGAGCATATATTGCAAATTTTCTAAATCAGTAGGACAGGATGAAAATAATTGTCGGGCTTGCGAAATAATGATGGAGTGCAGTGCTGACACTTATAGAATGAAAGAAAAAGAGCATGGACATGAGGAAAATGGACAGTGCGATGGTCGAGGAGGTTATTGTTTAGTCAATTTAGTGTGTCCTAAATTGCTACATTAGTTATCAAGTCAGGATTTGTAAGCTGATGAAGTGTGGCGCACTATATGTGCAAGACAACCTCTTTCTTACTTTTTGTCGTTTTTGATTTTTATTTTGTTTTGGGGGTTTTTATCTTCATTTATCTCCTAATGTGAATGGAAATTCTATCCCTGAGTTTTAAGAATACTCTAGAAGGCAAGTATGGATATAGATTTTAAGGCAATTATGTCCTCTATAATGATTTCTAGAACATAACACTTCAGAGGGTCTTAGAACATACTAATGATGAAATTAATACTTGAACAAAAATGAAAATGTGTTGCTATTCAAATCAAACAAATAATGAACTACTGATAATGAAACCATTATCTCTGCTGCTTATCTAAATACAAAATGAAAAAAATGAGTTAAACTACTGCATTCAACAAATCAAACTAATCAATTCTCTTCATTCATAGTCTGATAGCTCGCCAGGTAGTCTAAGCTATGGCTTTAGGAGATAATGTCAATGATATGAGCAAATTGATATCTAATTGTAGAAAAGTAAAACTAAAATCAAATCACATAATTCATAGTCCGATAGCTCGCCAGGTAGTCTAAGCTATGGCTTTAGGAGATCACGTCAATGATATGAGCAAGTTGATATCTAATTGCAAAAAAAGTAAAACTAAAATCAAATCATATCATTCATAGTCCGATAGCTCGCCAGGTAGTCTAAGCTATGGCTTTAGGAGATAACATCAATGATATGAGCAATATGATATTTAAACTAACTAACAAAGCAAGTAAATAAACTTAACAACAAAATTACATCAACAAAGACTAACTCTATGCATGTAGAAACACGTTATTTATAACAAAAATTCATAACTGTTTTCCTATGGAAGATCTTTAACTGAAGACACGTAAAAGGACAACATCCGTAAACTTAGCATACTGGTTGCTGAGATTATTCAATCTATCAAGAGTGGTTGTTGGATTCACATCGTGGGGCAGCGTATAGGTGTCAACATGACCCTAGGGATCTAGAAACAACCACGAATCCTTCACGTGTTTGAAAACAGAGTCCAGCTGCAGTAGGACTCCTTCGTTAGACCACCCTTTGACCACCGCTAACCATGACTTTCCTTAATGAATCCGGATAGACCAATAGGACCTGATCCATGTCCAGGTCATTTCTAACTTGCCCACGTGCCTGGTTTTGCCGGATGACACCTGCAACCTGGAGTTTAACAAAAACAACTGCGGAAAGTTGAATCAGCTGTGGAAAGTGGCTGCATTCCACAACTCATGAGCAAAATCTACTTCAAACAGTAAACACAAAAACATAGTTAGAAAACCATTTCAATGCTCTTTTAGAATCAATATGCAATGATTTTTGATAGCTTATGAGGTCCAGGTGAGGGGAAAAAGTCTCGGAAAGTGTGTAGGAGATATGTAGTTTCAGGGCTCAACATACCCCCACTGTGAAGGTGTTGCATGTCCCCATGCAACCAAAAATTTGACCATCCTCCCTTCAGTTCATGTGTTCTGAGACCTCTGCTAGCACATCCAGTCTTCTTCTCTTCTTTCTTGGTACCATTATCATCCTAGGATTTCTCATTAAGCACTTGAATTTGAGGTTGATAAGAGCTCTACTCAACCTCTTGCTCTTTTTCTTCAACTTCCTATTCTTCTTCTGCCACAACCCAAGATGCAACATGGTATTGTCGTGAATGATCTTATCCAATCTGCTTTGTTTCTTTAATGTTTCATTTTCTCTTTTGATGTGTCTATTTAAGTCCTCTAGTTCAAAAATTTCCTGTTTCAGTGATTGGATTAGAGCTTCCTGTGCTGCATTAGGCTGGGTAGATGAAGTGCCTGGATCTGTGGCAGTCTTCTCCAACAACTTGATATAATCATACATTTCTTACTGGTTTGGGTCTATCTCAGGTGTAGTATTTCTTGGGCTGACCCCAAAATCCTGTTGAGAAGGACTGATGTCAAAATCTGGATGAGAGGGACTCATGTCAAAATCTGGCCGAGAGGGACTCATGTCAAAATCTGGTTGAGAAATAGAAGTATGGTGTGGGCTATGGCCAAGAGGAATTGCTTGAGGCTGTTTTAGCGTTTCCCATGAAGTGGGGCCCTTTAGTTTGTACTGTACTCAATTTCCCTTTGAGCCAGGAACTTCTCCTTAAATTTGTGAGTTAGTATCCATTTTCTCCACACTTTGTTTTTCTTTCCCTTTCTTCTTTGCTATAGCTGATTGTTCCTGAAGATAAACTAGTCTTTTAGACAATAGTTGATGGTCCTCTTCTGAGGAAGGTTCCGGGGTTTGATAGACAGCCTCAATGTTTCTTTTCCCCTTTAATTTTCTCTACTTCCTATCCTCAGTTCTTTCTTTCTTACTTTCAGCCAGCTTCTCTTCTTGATTAATTTCTTTGGCTATGTTAGTAGGAGTGTCTTGAATTCTCACACTGGTTTTCTTTCTCCTACTCTTCCTTGCTGAGCTGCTCTCTGTTGTTTCAGGTGGATCTCGAAAGAAGTTTCTAACCAAAAACTGTTCCCAGGTGTCCTTCTTTTCTTTCAACTATTTTTCAATCAAAATTTTCACAAGGCCGTGATGGTACAGGTGGGGTTCTATGTCCTCTAGATTCTTTTGGACGGTTGTGGACATCTTTTTCAGGCTATTCAATAAAAATTAAGGCAAATTGAGAGTTTGATTTTCTAGAAAATTCATCAGCAACCGGGTGTGGTACATATACATGGACCCAAAGCGTCATTCAGATGTAATAAATTTTTGGATTATCAACAATAAACTGGCCCACTTTTCTTCTAAAGCATATACAGGGATTCCACGTTTGAAAATGGTGATATCCATACCTAGATTGCGTAGGATAACCCTCCAGGCCCTCTCGTCAAAGCTTTTATTTTTGAACCACCGTTCTCCCTCTTGTGGGAGTTCTCTTGTGGCTGCTATAGATGCCTCGATGACTGCAAACTTAAGGTCTCCAACTTCAACTTCCACGCCATTAAAAGACCTCGCAAAAGTCTTCGTAGTTTCTTTATTGTAGCCTCTGAACTTCTGAATGAACCGTAGCCACCATGCCTTCCTTAGTATGGTTTTCAATTGCGGATACCCCTCCATGAATTTGGGCCCTTTCGATTCTGCTCTCAACAAAAGACCCATTCCTTCCTCCTGCCTTAAAATACGTTTGCATGAGTAATGGATGAATGGAGGTGAAACAACTGTTAGCAGGGAATGGACAAGGTTTATGGAGAAAAACCAGTGATTGTAAATGGAAAAAGCAGAGAACAGGTAGCGGGAATACGTTCACGGAGTGGAGCGGAGGCTTATGTGAACAGGGTAGAAATGACAAACGAAGTAGTATGGAAATAGAATGAACTTAGCTTTTGAGATAGAAGGTTGCAGAATAGGTGTGAGTATGTTTTCAAAATGGTTGCGGATTTGTGCGGCGGGGAAGAGCCGTGATCAAATCGATTATGTCCCCATAATTACCCGCTTTAACAAGTGGAGTGTCAAAATACAACCAACACGAGTTAAATCTAGAGGCTGATCATGAGGCCGTTTAAAAATTAATGCAAGGTTTGTGGAGGAATCAATGCCATGGAATGGTTATGGAAGCCATCAATGCCAATCATTACATATAATGGAGCCATGGTTTCATAACTATATAGAATGTGTTTTAAATTGCTATTTGAAATGAATCTTACTCATACCTTGGAATTTTTGCCACTTCCGTCCATTATCCTTTGATTAGTTGCTCCCCTTTGATGCTTTTAGGTGCTTCATATCTTCAACATATTTCCTTTGTCATACTTGAATTTGTTTTTTTTTTTTTTTGGCTAGCATTTGACTGTCATTGTTGAATAATAGAGTGCTAGCTACAAAATCAACAACTAGCTGCAGAATCAGTTTCTAGCTGCGGAAACAGGATTCAGCTGTGGAAATTGATACAATGAACATATGACTGAATGGAGATGGATGAATGATGACTGAGTGAATGAAAACTGGTCATGAAAAGACTTTTATTGGCGGAATGAAATGAAATGAAGTGAAATGGAGTGAAGTGGAGTGAGATGAAGTGAAGTGGAGTGAGATGAAATGAAGTGACATGAAACTGTGAAGTGAGAGAGAGACCCTTTTTTTTTGAAAAATATAGGGCGTCAAAAGGTTCTCATTTTCGCCCTGTATTTGCTGTACAAGACTAGCAATCTGTGATTTGTTTTCAGGCTTATACAAAAATTATTTATTTATGTTTTTTTCAAACAAATAAAGAACAAGGACTAGGCTGGTGGAGAAGAATTCTTCTTCTTCACCAGCCTTATTGCAGAATTATCCTGAAAGATTTTGACAAATTCCTCCTTTGAGAGTGGCTCATGATAGATCTTTAATCGGTGACCATTCACAATAAGAGGAGTTTGATATTCATCAATGGTTTTGATTCTTACCACTCCATTGCTAAAGACTTTGTCGATCTCATATGGCCCAAGCCATTGAGTCTAAAATTTACTTTTGAAATCCTTGAACTTGGAATCAAATAGCAATGCCCAATCTCCTTCTTGAAACTCTTTCGCTTTGATGTATTTGTCATGCCACTTAGCTCTTTGATATTGAACTAGATCAGTTCTTAGGATTGCCTCTTGTCTGATCTC
>APFE030257512.1:156470-177035 GCA_000404065.3 Pinus taeda
CCTTATGATTGGTGGGCATGCAATAGTCCAGGTATCTATCCAAAAATGTTTGTTTCATATCATTCCAAGTCCTAATAGATTGGGTGACTAATCCCATTAACCATTTCAAAGCAACTCCCTTCAATGTTGAAGGAAATAGTTTGAGTTTTTGAGAGTCTTCCATATAGTCATAGGTTCGGCACACGACTTCAAACTCAAATAGAAATGTTTCAGGGTCCTCACTTCGCAACCAATAAAAGTTTGGGAGGACAGGGGTGAAATGTTTTTCATTTTTGTGTGGGTTTCCTCATCAACTATAGGGAATCCAAATGAGTTATCTCCTTCCCTATTTCCCCCATTATTACCTCCACCGCCACCATTGTTGCCTCCATTATTTCCTCTTCCTCTACCTCTACCCCCAAATCCATTTACTACTTCCTTCGTCATGGTAGTTTCCTTAGAGTCTTTTGGTTCTTCTACCAATGGTGGACGAGAGAGAGTCTCTTCCTTCTCTTCTTCAGGTGATTCTACTTCTTTGATTACAATATGTTCCCCTGTAGAAGTGAAGACAGGTTCTTCTCCTAGATCAGATTTAGTAGATAGTGTAGGAGAATCCTCTAATTCAGCTGCTGCTCCTTGAATTCCAGGAATCCTAAGGCTGGGAGTAGATGGGGGTGAATCTTGTCTATGCCTTGAAGTAGTTGGAGTTGTGAAAATCGAACTCTTGGCCCTAGCTATAAACCTTCCCCTAGAATATTTTGCTCTGTGCATGTCATTTTTTTTATTTTTTATTTTTCTTTCAAGTCGGGCTAATAATTCTCTTTCTGATCTTCTAGATCACACTATGTGCAAGAAGAGAGCATAATAAAGAAATTATTGAACTAACAACTCTCTTTTCTGATCCTCCAGATCACACTAGGTGCAAGAGGAGAGAATACTTCAAGAAGTTATCAATTTTCGCTTCCTTTTTTTTTTTTTTATGTAAGAGATCGGCTGCCTAGTTACACTTCCCCGTCAACGGAGCAAAATTTTTTAGTCAATTTAGTGTGTCCTAAATTGCTACATTAGTTATCAATCTAGGATTCGTAAGCTGATGAACTGTGGCGCACTATATGTGCAAGACAACCTCTTTCTTACTTTTTGTCGTTTTTGATTTTTATTTTGTTTTGGGGGTTTTTATCTTCCTTTATCTCCTAATGTGAATGGAAATTTTATCCCTGAGTTTTAAGAATACTCTAGAAGGCAAGTATGGATATAGATTTTAAGGCAATTATATCCTCTATAATGATTTCCAGAACTTAACACTTAAGAGGGTCTTAGAACATACTAATGATGAAATTAATACTTGAAAAAAAATGAAAATGTGCTGCTATTCAAATCAAACAAATAATGAACTACTAATCATGAAACCATTATCTCTACTGCTTATCTAAATACAAAAAGAAAAAAATGAGTTAAACTACTACATTCAACAAATCAAACTAATCAATTATCTTCATTCACAGTTTGATAGCTCGCCAGGTAGTCTAAGTTATGGCTTTAGGAGATAACGTCAATGATATGAGCAAATTGATATCTAATTGCAGAAAAGTAAAACTAAAATCAAATCACATCCTTCATAGTTCGATAGCTCGCCAGGTAGTCTAAGCTATGGCTTTAGGAGATAACGCCAATGATATGAGCAAGTTGATATCTAATTGCAAAAAAAGTAAAACTAAAATCAAATCACATCATTCATAGTTCGATAGCTCACCAGGTAGTCTAAGCTATGGCTTTAGGAGATAACGTTGATGATATGAGCAATATGATATTTAAACTAACTAACAAAGCAAGTAAATAAAACTGAAATCAAAGCATAACTGGAATTAAAAAAACTAAGAAAATAAAAATCAGCTGAGAGACTAATTCCATGTCACTAGTTATTGCAAAGATGGTATGAAAATGCCCAGGCCTACTCTATCCTGAAACACACACACACTGATCAGTGTTATCAACAATATACAGAGCTGAAAAATCATGTACAGAAATGAAATGTTAATACCATAACAAATGAAATATACACAGGTGGATAACTATTGAATATGTGTAATGGAAATAAGGAAACAATGCATAAAACTTTACAGCAATAAGAAAAAGGAAACCTCAGTGTGCAGGGGCCCTCTGCACAGCCTCGATCAACAGGCTATCAGTCCAGAATTATGCTCACGCAGTCATAAAAAACATAGTCTTCTTTATATTTCAAAACAGAGGAATAATCCTCTCGTTACCACAGTGGGACTAGTGTCATGGCACAGTAAACTTAACAACAAAATTACATCAACAAATACTAACTCGATGCGTGTAGAAACACGTTATTTATAACAAAAAATCACAACTGTTTGCCTATGGAAGATCTTTAATTGAAGACACGTAAAAGGATAGCGTCCGTAAACTTATCATACTGGTTGCCGAGATTATTCAATCTATCAAGAGTGGTTGTTGGATTCACATCGTGGGGCAGCCTACAGGTGTCAACATGACCCCAGGGATCTAGAAACGGCCACGAATTCTTCACGTGTTTGAAAACAGAGTCTAGCTGCCGTAGGACTCCTTCGTTAGACCTCCCTTTGACCACTGTTGACCACGGCTTTCCTTAATGAATCCGGCTAGACCAATAGGACCTGATCCATGTCCAGGTCATTTCTAACTTGCCCATGTGCCTGGTTTTTCCGGATGACACCTGCAACCTGGAGTTTAACAAAAACAGCTGCGGAAAGTGGTTGCATTCCGCAGCTCATGAGAAAAATCTACTTCAAACAACAAACACAAAAACATAGTTAGAAAACCATTTCAATGCTCTTTTAGAATCAATATGCAATGATTTTTGATAGCTTATGAGGTCCAGGTGAGGGGAAAAAGTCTAGGAAAGTGTGTAGGAGATATGTAGTTTCAGGGCTCAATAGGTATCAAGGAAGAGGTCGAGGTGGTGGAGTTGGTCGAGGACGTGGATAGATCATTTGCTATAATTGCGGCTATCTAGGTCATTTTGCGAAAGACTGTCAGAACCCCAAAACAACATGTAAGTAATGTAAATCCTTGGACCATGTAATTGAAGAATGCATCATACTTATGGGAAAGATGCAAGGAAAAAGGAATCAATAGCTGACATAGAATATTCAAATGATGACTGTTAAAAAGAGGACACGACACAACTCGGGGAAGCGAGTGGGAAGGATAAGGATGCGAAAGAGTCAGAACACCAGGAGAAATATGATGAGGGTCTCTAGGATCCTCCTAGAGGTAATGAGCATAACAGAGAGTCTGAAAAGGCAGAGGCAGACCTATTTTTCGCAAAGAATAGGAAGGCACGCACCGAAGCTGCCACAAGAAGCAAAAAGAAGCAGAAGTCAGACAATACAAAGGACATAATTCCATTGGTCTTCACTGATGGGGACTTGGACCAGATTAGGGACAAAATTCAAGAAGTAGCAATAGAATCATAGAAAAATCTAGAGGATCACTACGTCACACTTCTAATAGGCATCACGGAGCGCATTGCAAAACTGAAGACATTGACACAGATAGTTAGATAGAACAGGAGAAGCTTGCAGAGGAAAGACCAGTAGAGCCTACACTTGGGGCGTGTATAACATCTATACTTGCCAGAGCCCTTCACTTTGACTCCATCGAGGTACAAAAATAGGCTAAAGAGTGGAAGTACGTGAAGATGAACATCGCAACAGTGCCACTTTAGAGATTACACAAGCTGCATCTAGAGATCATAGATGAGTTGAAGCAGGGCGAACAAATCACTTCACAGTTAAACATTTAGGTAGAGAGAGAGCTAGCTTCGCTAAAGCATAAGCTTTACCAAGTGATCCATGAGAGGGATCAGGCAGTACAGCAGTAGCAGAAGTTGAAGGAGGTGGTCGAAGCAACACATCACGAGGTTCCAAACATTGATGCCCAAGAATAGGAACTAGTGGAAAACAGGTCGCGAAGCTCAACCTTGCAGTAAAAGTATACAAGTATAAGATCACAATTGTACAATTTACATATGAGATGAATATCTATGAGCTACAGATGAAGCTACAACCAACCACACTAAAGGAAGTGAGAGAGTAGAAGGAGGCCGACCTGAATTGGCATCTCCGCAACAGTGGTAGATTGTGGGAAGCTATTGGATGAGAGCTTACAAATTTGGACTTCACTGCAGGAAGATCCAAATGCACAAAAAAAACTAGAGGATATTCAACAGAAGCAACAACAACTAGAGAAGATTTAGGCAATTGTGAGAACCTTACCAATCTCACAGAAGCTCACAAAATTCAATGAGAGAAATGCCCTCTAGAAGAAGATAGAGGAGTTGAGGAAGGAAGAGCAGACTCTGACAGAGAGAACTCAACCATGGTAGGATGAGGCTCTTCAACTTTCCCAAGCAGTGGATAAGAAGCTTCAAGATCTTATATAGAGAGAGAAGACAATAATGCAGAAGGCTACGAAACTGACAACAAAAGCACTGCTAGAGGAAGTGCACAACGAAGAGGAGCAGATCACAGACATTCTGTAGCAGTTCAACAATGCCTACAACAACGTTGTAGCTAAGATCAGAGGCAAATCAGCTAAGTGATTAAGGATTAGTCACATGTGAGTGTTGGGGGCCTATTGGGCATAGCCCAACTTGGCCTAGATTTTGGCAAAGACTCCGCATTTTGTAAGGTGGAGCGTGCAGTGGAGTGTGCAACGAAACACACAATAGAGCATGCAGTAGAGCGCATTTCGAGGGATTAAATATATCGCATGGTGTCACGAGGGATTCAGGGTGGGTCGAAGCCCCTCCTTTTTGTAAAGGCATGCGATTTTGTAAGGGATCAATGGTTTTGGGGCCATAACTTCTTGTTTTAGGGAGTCCATGGTAATTGAACCATGGTATTTTGATGATGTAACCCTATAATGTAATAATATAATAGGGTAAAAGAATAACAAGAGAATCATGAGTTTTTTATCCAGATCAGTATTATGGGTGAATTCTTATTGTGATATGTAATTTGGTAGCAAAGGAGAGGCTCTGCAACTAAGTGAGTAGATAGCCTGCAACTTAGTGCACAGGCCTAGAACTGGTTGTTGTTCAAAGATTCATTATATTAAGCAAACGTTCTTGTGGAAGTAGCCCTACACTGGGGTGAACCACGTTAATTTGGTGTTTTGATGTATATATTTGCTTATTATTTGTTGTAGAGTAGAAATTATTACAGTTGCATTTTACGTCAACACATTGATGGTTTATGGTTTTATATGGCATGTTTAAGTGATTAATCTAATGTGACAAAGTGATTTATAAATACTAAGAATAAGATATCATAATAATACCACATCTCCTAGTCCTTCAAGGCTGCAAAAACCTGGTTCTACATCCTCCCATAATCACTTCAGGTGAGACTGCAATATGCTTGCAAGTCGTTGCCGAAAGGGCCAGCGATCAAGGGTTTTGTTGGTTTGCAATATAGATTGAACCTGGTTCAGCCCAAATCAAGCCAACATCCCTCTCCTATAACCTTCCTCCTTATTTTTTATGGACACGACTGGTAGCATCCTTTGGCTATATTTCTTTTCCATTGACCCTCTTCCCTAGGAACTTGCAACATAGCACTCTCCCTGGACTTTCATTGCTCCTTCTTTCCCCCCTTTGTGCTTGGATTTCTTCCCGTCTTTGACCTTGATAATGTGCCCACATATGTAGTGGAGTGAATTATTATCAGAAGCAGGCCCATAGGGGTATCACATGCATTCATCACCATATGGAGGAAGCGATCTCATGTTGGGCCCCATCCAAGAAGAGCTACCTTGTGCTAAGGGAGAAGACTCCTCCCATAGACCTCAACTCTCAGACACAGAGGTTATTTCTGAGTTGACAGATTGGGTTTTGGACAATAGGCACACTTGTGGTCAATTTAATCAGTATATGTAGACAATTAATCTTTAATGAAACATGAATTTCCTTCTAGGGAGAAGAATACTAGACTGACATGAGCATCGATCAGACATCCTCCATACCCTTGAGCATTTGCGTTGTGATGTGAAGGACCTAGACTGATGGATGGAGTGCATAGAGTAACATCTTAGCATACCATCCTCAGTAGGAGGCAACACTGGAGGCAACAAAGATCCCATCCAAGTTGTTGTCATGGACTCAAACCCATATACATAAGTTTATGTCATGATCTTGCTATATTGGTCTTTTGTTCCTAATGCCTATTTACATGACCAATCAAGCCAGTTTCCCAGTTTTTGTCTGTTAAATTTTGGTTTTCCTAGTACTTAACTAGTTTGTACCTCTCTACAGAGAGTATATTTTTGGCTTTGGTTAGGTCTCCCTAGTGAGACACTGACTTAAGACTTCGCAGTCTTATCTTGTAATCCTCAGTTTTGAAGGAAATACAATTTACCCACAAAAAATATATATCATTAATAATTATTATTATTATTTTAAAAAAAGTTATAATTTAGTTAATTCTTATGATTTTTCTTTATTTTAGCTACTTGGATGATATGATGAAATAAAGTGTTTTTGCATAATTATTATGAATTAGCGTTTTGATGCTTTGTTATGGATTGTTGTCTATCATCATTTACTAGCCATTAAATTTATATGGTTGCACGAGTTTTATTAATAAAAATAAAATTACAATGGAACAAATTAAATTGAAACAATTTATTAATTTTATTACTTTAATTTTCTATTACTTTTAAAATTAAGTCGACACTATATTTTATTATTATTATTTCCTGATTTAACACTTTACTACAACATCACATCTCATCTAACACATCACTACAACACCTCCCTTGTATTGAACTATATAGCACTTAGCAACGCAATAAACACATTATATTTCAATATTAACTTGTTTTTAATATATAAATGTCATAGTGTTGTGTTAAAAAGTAAAGATTTTACACATTACTAAAGGAGAAAGTAGGAAATCCTTTTGGTGGAAAGACTTAAAGATGGATCATTATTGGGTAGAAGAAAATACAAGCTCAAACAGTTATACACATATAGCTCCAGTAAATGTTATTGCTCCATGTCCATAGGGTGTAGCAAACAATTTGATACAATGATGACCCCATAGTCAACACCCCTTCCACCGGTTTTTAATCGTTATAAGACATCTACGAAGGGGGAAAGGCAACATGAATCACAATCTTGAGATCATCATAAATACTTTAGTTTCATGGATCCATTAAATGAGAGGAATCAACTACCAATGATAACAACTCTAAAAGTCTCACCCAATTTGGGCACTAATTAGATCGAAATCAAGGGAAATCACAAGGAAAGGGAAAAAATGAGTCATGTTGGAATGTGGCCTATGACAAAGAAATTCACAATTAATCATTTAGATGTAGTCATAGATGTGATATAAGTTGTATATTGTAGACTCAAATTTCTCCTAGGATCCTCGTTTAAACATGAAGAATCCCTAATAATTGTATGCTTTTCTAGATTTATGTTTGGAGTATTGCAATTTTTTAATTTTAGAGCCAGTGACATAAAAATTGCCAATGCATGTTGTACAAATTTGAAGGGTCACAATTAATGTAATTAAAAAATTTCACCTATTTTACTTGAGGTTTCTCGAATATAATGCATATGAGCTTCAAACCCGAGGGCTTATTTGAAATATTAAATTACAACAATAATGTGTCACTTCCCTTCAAATCAAATTCACCTATCAAATCACGAGAATAAATACCATATTAGAGTATGTCACTACTGTATTATTGCAACCCCTAAGGCACACTTTTCAAAGTGCATGATAGATCTTAAATGTCTTATTACAACAAATATGTTCATTTATCTTCTTAATATGTGTTAAATCACTTAGCCAATTCAACTATATGTTATGTCAAATCAACATGAACAATAAGGGCTAAAATCTATTCATTCAAGGAGATGACATAAGATTAAAAATAATATATGCAAGTACACAATATTTAGACAACTATAAAACCCCTTTACATAAAAATATGAAACATAAGTACATAACATAGCTTTGTCACAAAACTAATATACATCAATTTCTTTGATCTCTAGTAAGGGAAACCATAAAAAAAACCACCAATGCCCCTAGCTAGGAATCACTCCCAACCAAAGTTGGTCACTCCACTAAAGATCCTCGACATGATACCATCAACAATGGAAAGTACTCGTTAGTTAATACTACAAACATGTAAAACTCTCAACAGTAGCATTCTTGTCTTCCTTATGGTTGACAAACCCTAGTTGCATGGTAAGATAACTCTAGTGGTAGGCTTCATGATCTCCATAACACATCAAGGATACAATAATTGAGTCTTCTTCCAAGTGAGACACCACACCAACCTCAACCTTCATCAAACTAAACTTTTGTGATCATGCCCTAGCCTCATATCCCAAGGGAACAGGGTTTCAAAATCATACAATGTGTTAGTTCCACTCACCATATGTTCTACCAGGGTTAAAACCTTGGCACTATAATGAGAGCTATAATAACCATCATTGTATTCGACATAATGTTCTTGTCTAGGGTTTACATGCATTGCACCAACCCTGACATCATAAGAGAAAACCATGGTATCACATGAGTAGTCTCTCCATGAACATCCAATACATCTCTCTCCCCTTGTCTTCTCATGAGGTTTCCTAATGAACCCTAGTATATAACTCCTAGGGTTTCCTCATGAACCCTAGTTTCTTTCTCCCGACAAAAATTCTCTCTCTGAGGGTTTAATCATGAATAGTGACATTTTATTCCTTGCAACATGTCTCTGAGATAAGTACAAAGATAGAGTATAATGATGATATTAATGACAATAATACCCTTCTCCCTTTATATATACAATAGGTGAGGAAGGCTAACATAAAACAAGGACATGTGGTCATATAAACACCCAATGAGGCAACTCGACATGACATGCTCTACAATACAAGAATACATACATGTCAAAATAGGTTTTATATAATCCCTGAGGTGAAACACCCACCAAGCATGTTCTTTAGATACATGATCCTCCTCCATGATGGTGTTTTCTCTAGTAGATATTAGTCCAACACTCCGTCTCCAATGATGCTCTATTATACAAGTGTCCTCATGCAAGGCACTCCTACTCTAACCATGTGCCATGTGTCTTCATGTGCCCAATGCTACTCTCATGTGCACGAATGTGATTATTGAGCTCCAATGCTCTTCCTTGACATGTGTCCAAAATCCATAAAGTTTACTTCTTAACCCAAGCATTCTTAAGTCAAGTTTTCAACCTACAATACATATATCACATGCTCCCTAGCTCTAAAGGTTAAGTCCCCTCCTCTAAGTGCCAATTTCCCATCCTTCTATGCAGATGCCTCTTCTAATTAAGCAACCAACTCCCTCATTATGTGAACCCAATGGGACAATTAACATGTCAATTAATGTAACATCCTCCTAGATAAGGGTGTCATGATAACCCTCTAACCAAGGTCTAACATCCACCCAAATTGAGTCTTCTATATGTCCATGAAGCATCACCAAGGGACTAGGAGACATAACACTCTCTTATCAAAGTGAAAACAATTTTAGAGTAACCCGAAAAAACAATACTCCCTCTAAATCAACTAAAAGAATATTTTTCCATTGTGATAGAAAATCATACCTACTTTGCAAGAGTCTTGCCCACAAATATATGTCTACACATCTCAACATGCAAGCAATCATTGCTCATAAAAGTGTGTTTATCTCCACATAATAAACCAAACAACATGTAACTTGGCCTCTAGATGGTGAGCATGCAACAAGAATACATCAAAGCCACTTGGTTTACACCACCAAACTAAGCCACTCCCTCTTCCCATTTGCCAGGGACTCCAAAATAACAATGATCCTTTGTAAAATTTCAGGAACATTACTATACCACTACTTCTTTATGAACTCTAAAATCACTCTAGAACAAGCAAGACATCAACGACAACTTGTTAAAAGTCCAACATACTTAAAATCATTATCATTGGGAAAAAAATCCATGACATGATTCAGATTAGATCATTACATTATTTGTTATCCATCTTGATTCTTTAAATGTGGGAAAATTGGAGGAATTAGCTCATAGGACCTTTTTTACCAGTCGATCCTAGTTTGGTAGGTTGGGGTCTAAAACCTTCCGGAAAGAGTTTGATGCATTAAATGAAATTTATTACTATTGTTATTATTATTTGGTGGGGGTGACTGTGGGAGTTGGGGGGGGGGGTTGCGAGGGTGTAAAACTTTTATACTCAAGTGTCACACTACCTAGTTCTATTCTACATGGATAAACATTTCCAATAGTCCAAGAAAGACCTCAAACAAAGTCCATATGCAAACTTTATGCCGCATGGAAGTTGACATTCTTGTTTTAACCACAAATATTCAAAAGGATGGCACATTAGCCCCCATTATTCATGGAAAAGGGGCTAGACATGTGATAATGATGAATAATACTCTAGAAGAGTCAATATTGTAACTTTAGTTAAGAGATTAAGGAGTCAAACTTAACCACTAGTACGTTATGGAGTTGTGTTATAACCAAACAATTGAGAGGAAAATGTGTTCCACTCTATTTGAATAGTAGATTAGAGTGGATGAAGAGAGAGAAAATAGAGAGGGTATGTGTCTTTTAGTAGCCCACAAGCCACATGTCTCACTCCTTTGTACTTGCATCCATTTCAATTTAGAGAAAGAGAGAGCAAAGTAGCCTCACCTCCCAACTAAGTTTTCTCCCATAAGGGTATCCCAGATCATATTTCGTGTTCATCAAAGTTTTTGAGTTTTATTTCATTGTTTTGTATTTTCCATATTTTATTAGTTGCATGCATAATCATAACATAATAATTACTCAATCAAGAAATCTAAGGAAAAATTAACCCTCATAGTGTAGATTTCAGATTTTCAAATATATTTTAGTAGATCTATTGTGATTAATTGTCTATTGGAATATTCATACAATTTACAGATCATATTAGTACCAGATTTAGGTCTCTTCTTGTATTTAGTGGGAGGCTTTAGGGCATTTAGACTGGTTTAATCAAAAAGTTGTAAAACCACATCCATGGATGACATATTTATTGATAACCCTAAAGATCATGTAGAGGACAAATTTTTGAGGTTGGAAGAACAAGACATAGATATCAACCCTAAAATGAATCTCCTTATATAGTGGAAGAAGACTCTCACTTGGTAATATTATCCTTAAACAAACTCATTAATGGCTTTGGAGTGGATAAAATCTCCTCTAGTTGGAGACTAGAGAATTATCTTGTCTATATTGCTTATCTTCTCTCCCAATTGCCTGTTATTCTTCTCTCTCATATAAGAAGATTGGGTAACGTAGTTGTGGATTTCTTGGCTAATATGGGAAGTTTCAACTCCAATATTATCATCTCCTCTTCTTTGGATTCTATAGAATCATCATCATTATTGCAACATTGTCTTTCATTGCTCTCCCAATATCTAGCTTTAGTGCAAGAAGCTTCCCCGATGGGGTTGAGAAGTAGATTTCATGTGACAAAGAGGCAGGGGGTGGAGCTTATGATATGGCCATACTTAATTGAGGGGAGAGGCATGGCCACCTACCTCCCTTAATCATTTTATCATGGTGGAAGACGTCACCCATACCAATACATTGTTTTAATGAAAATAGAAGGTGGCAATTAAAACTATCATGAAGATAACGTTGTTTTTAAGTCCGGCATTTTACTATGCACTAGACATTCTCACTAGATGAAGTCAAGCTCTATGTCATAGTTCTTGCTAGGTAGACATAGAAATTTTCCCAATACTCTTGTTATTTCCTTCTAACCAAGAGGGGAAAGACCAGGTCTTCTGCACCTAGATTCATCCATTCTAGTAACCCCTATTTACTTTTCTGTGTGGATAGTGAGGACTTCAATAGCGGAGGATTGATGGAGGAGAAGCTACAACTTTCACACCCTATCAACCCCTTATTGGTATAAATTAACAATTATTGTGTTCATTTCTTTCCATATTTTCTTTGTTTTCTTTTGTTTTTCCTAACATTTTTCTTCTCCTTGTTTCCTCTCACTTGTTTACTCCAACTAGCTTAAGATGATTTATTTTCAATTGGGTGGTTTCTCTTCACGAGGAAGGAGATTTCTCTATTGGTTTTCATTCCACCCTCCTTGTTACTCTCCTCTTGGTGCTTCCCATTCTCCATCTTTATGGCTTCCTGCTCCGTCAAAGCCTCTACTCCACTTTGTTTTAAGTCAGTGCCTCTTACTTGTTATGCCTTATCATAGAGCCCAACTTCGACATGGGTCTCTAAGTTGAGGGTATCGCTCATGTGCGCTTACATGCTCATAAGGATTCCCTTCTTTTCCACTCTCACACTCCTTCAAAAAATTCAAGCCGAAATCCAACATGTAACTAAAGAAGTCCTAGTATATTGAGTAAAATTCATTGATGCAAAGGTAGTCACTTTTGTGGCCCAATGGGTGTCGGATACTGGACACACCCGCAACCAACATAACCAATACTTACACACTATTGAATTATATTGACTTAAAAAATTTCCATTGGAAAAAGTCATCCTTGAGAGGAATGAGGCTAAGAGAGAAATTTTCCTTTATCTTTGTAACAACCCCGAGTTAAAAGTTCATGCAATAAAGTTAATAAAGGAAAAATAAGACCAAAGTCAAGGGACACTTTTTCCAAGTTGAATGTTGGGAAAAACATCCTGGTGGGCATCACTTGTTGTGTATTATGGCTAAAGGGAAATTGGCAAAGGCAATGGCAAATGCTTTGAAAAGGCAAAAAGTCATTATTGGTATTTTATTTATGAAAATAAAGGAAAATAGGAGAAAATGGAGGTGAAAGGTCACACGTTTCATGTGAGGAGGAATTGAAGGAAAATTAAGGATAATGGAGAAATTATAGGCATTAATAAAAAATCTTCTGATGATCAGTTCACATCTTTTCTGGTTTAGCATTTTGTCAGCTCAATTTTGGAATTAGTCTCAGAGAGGAGAAGATCACCAAGAGGAGAAGGAAATAAAGGAAAGAAAAGGAAGGACAAGAAGAGAAAGGATCAAGCAAGGAAATGTTGGATCAACTAGCGTCAATAGGAATACTTGCAGGTAACACGCTGCATGTATGATTTCCTAGCTAGTTTTGGCATGCATGGTATATGCATGTGTGTATTTGGTTTAATTGTTGTCATTGGCATGGGTTTTGCCAAGTTTTGATAGTGGTTTTTAGCCTTCCCTTTCCATTTCTGGATAGCCATGGTGTGATGGGATTCTTTCTTTGTTGAGAATTGGATTGCTGGAAGGTTTTGGATCCGAGTTAGGTGGTCTCAAGAAAATCCCAAGTGTTGGGGGTGGAGATGGTTTTTCTCAGGGAAGCCCTCAACAGGTGGGTGGAGACCGGGAAATTCCTCAAGGGATGGTGAAGTTATTTTGAGGCATGCAAGCTTGGTTTGGTTTTGTGATCTCAGTGTCGGTTTAGGTGAGATCACGATATGGTGAGGGTTGAGGTGGTTTAATCTTTGGATTCCCTTTTGGTTGTTTATGGATTGGTTTATCCCATGAGATTCCACATTCATGCTTGGAATATGGAACGAGGGTGATAGGCTGAAAGAAATATTTTGTTCAACCAATCTATGGTTAGGTGGTACATGGAAGTCCTTGACTTGGTTGGATTTTGCATATGGTTGATAAGAGATAAGTTTCTCTTATCTTTGATGAGTAATTATACTTGTTATTATGTGGCTTTTATGGTTGTTCTATCATTGTTATCTACTTGGTTATATGTTGGTTATAAACATGGCTATATGACAAATCTAAGTATGAATCTTAAAACATTTTAATTAATGAATGTATGGATAATTAATGCATGACCTAATTGGTGTTATGAAAACTATTGTGAGAAGGAATTGGTCCTTGTTAAACCTCAACTAAGTTTCAGATCCCTATGTTAAGATATGCATTCATGACCTGTAAGTTGCATGTTTACCATGTGTTTGATGGAATGCATGTCTTGGTTGGGAGGGGTCAGGTGAAGTCCTTGTTCAAGTTTTTGGATTAGAAACTTTGATTCTATGTTATTTATCATTTCTATAAGTTTCGTTGAGTTATGGGCAGAGGCTTGAGTCCTATCCCTGAAAAAGTGGCTCAAAATTAAGGGTCGTTGGCATAGAACAGACTGAAAAAGTCCACAGTTGCTGGGAAGTAGGCCTATGGGAATGATTGGAGGCTTACAATCACTTGGAGGCCTTGTCAATGGACCGATTGAGGCTCTAGGTCAATGAAAAAGAGAGTTAACTTAGGGGTTGGACACTTGGAGGGGTTGGGTAGCTCCTAGAGGTCTTGTAACACTCAAGGGAAGTAAGGTCGATCTTAATTTGTTGAATCCATTTCCTTAAGGTCATATAGGAGGTTGAGTCTTATCATAGTGACCCCCAACTCATGTTTACCCAAGCAAACCAGTAAAAGTGAGTAAATGTGGGAGGAGGTGGTTATAGGGTGGTACCAAAGCAGGTTTCATTCTCTTTGGGTATAATTTGATGTTGTAAAGGTTATGGTTGTCATGCATGGGGTCATGGTATACAGTTGGTATGGTCATGCCACTACAAGAAAAAGGTCATTGGTGAGGGTCATGCTTATGACAGACCTTTAAGGTCCATCACCAATGTCGCATATGGTGACAGTCCTTATAAAAATGTTGTTGTAAGTCTATATAGTGATGGTCCTTTAAGGTTTGTCACTAAAGCCATTTTCAATGACACTTTTGGTGAGGGTCATTAAAGGCCCATCACTAAGTCTCTCTTTGGCAACACTTTTGGTGAGGGTGGTTAAAGGCCCATCACTATTTTTCTCTTTGGTGACACTTCTAGTGACGATCTTTTATTGACCCTCACCAATGCACCTTTTGGTTACTTTTGGTGACGGTCAAAAAATGTTCGTCGTCATTGATCATTCCAGTGAGTTTTTGATGACGCTATGTACCTGTTACTATATTTTTTGTCAAAAGTTATCGATTTAAGACCATTGTTGTGGAGTCCTTTTCATTATGTGTCCAAGGCCATAGTGGTTAGAGTCAACCAATTTGTTAGAAGTAATTAGTGTGTATCATTTACCTCAAGTAATAAGATTATAGTTTCCCTATGAGTCAACACATGATTCATCTCTATTAGGTTTATTATCTAGCAAAATCCCTTTAGATAAAGTTCCACTACTATGTGTAGAAACTATAATATTTAATACATAATCAATATATGTCAATCCTATTAATGAGAGAGACCTAGCACTCCTCAACGCTCATGGCACACCTTAACATGCTTTGGCACACATTAACATTCCTTGGCACCTTGCATGTCTTCAAACATATTTGTACCTAGAACACCTTGCCATGAGTAGGATGCCCAAGCACATGTTGGCATGCCCTAGCATAACATAACACTCCCCTAACATTTGTTGGCATGCCCTAGCATAGCATAAAACTCCCCTAACATGTGTTGGCATGCCTTGTAGTCCCTAGCATGCCCTTGAATACCTTCGCATAATATTGCATTGACATACATTATCGCTTAGTACACATTGGCACTTGGCACATTGACACTTTTATGACTTGGGAACCTAACCAATTCATTAGAAAAACAATATTGTGCCCAACCCAAAGTCTCCCTTTCTCTTAAATTGCTTTGTCCATGCCTTGTCACAATCATAGGCTTGCCTCATACAACTCCTATTCTGAACTTCTCCTAAAACACTTCCTCCTTGGGACACTTGGAATTCACTAACACTCCTTGGCACACACTTATTCCTTCATTTCCAAACTTTTTGACTTAGTTCTCCCTTGTGTTCCCCTGACACTCCCTAACACTCCTTGACATCCATTGACACTGTATGCCATGTGTTAGCATGCCTTTTCATTCCTTGGCATGCCCTAAAACTCCTTATCTATCATGCCCTCACAACTTCCCTTACTTTTTTTGAGACTTGGGAACCCAACCAAGTCTTGCCTCGACTACAACAACTTAACCAAGTTATAGTTACTACAACTAGACTATGCCTTGTTCACCTAAGAACTTCCTATAACACATCTTAGGTTACTCATGTTCAATCTCAACTCATCCCACTTAACAAGTTACCAAGTCAAGGCTCACGTCCAACCATTGCCATAAAACAACTAAGCAACACAATTTACATCTTGACATGCCATAGCACCTGGCACATCTAACAATCTCGTAGCACTATGTGGTGTGTGTTAGCCTCACCTATATTTCTTGGCATGCTTTAAACTCCCTAGCACACCCTAACACTCCTTGACATGCCCTATCACTCTAGCATGTCTTGGCATTGCCTAGCATATAACCTTGTCACTCCCTCCTGATGCAGGAGCATCAAGACCTTTTTCTCCATCTGTAAATATGGGGTGTGATGATTTTTAATATTTTATTAATTAATTTGAATTAAATAGGAGAAGGTGAGGATTTATGTAAATATCCTTTTATTAATAAAAGGATATGAGGAAATTTAATGAATTGAAGGAATTTTAGGATAAAAACCTATCCTTTAGGATGTTGAGAGATTTAGGGGTTGTTGAGGATTTTAAGGGATTGAGCATTTAATTTAATGATTTTTAAATAGGAAGGGGTTTGGAGAGAAAATGAGATAGAATAAGAGTGAGCGTGAGGTGTGAGTGTGAAAAAGTTCTCCTTGGGAGCCTTCGGGTAGTTTGTACAAGGCCATCAGCATCGAATATCTGGCCAAAGATAAGTTTGTAAGTAGTCTCCCTTTGTTTTATGTAAACAATGTTTCATACATATATATATATTATGGATTGAAGGAGAAAGGCATGAAATTGGTACTGACTGGATTGTTCCTTGAGTTCATTGGTTTATGTATGGATAGAGGTTCAATTAAATCCTGAATGAATGGCTTATTAAGAAGCAATGAATAATTATGCTTGTATGTTCCAGCATTTATCTCTTAATTTGCCTTGCCTAGATTGAGGTTGCAGATGTTTTGTGTGAATTGCGCTCTGCGGTCTATTATTAATAGGGCCTTTGTAATACGCTTGCATATTGCTGTATATTAAACACCGAATCATTTCCATCAAACGCTGGAAGAGCTGCGCCTGTTAACTGATGATACACTGGTTATAAAGAATAGAATCCAGGGTTTTAGGCGTGTAGACGGTTCGTAGTAAGGACTGCGTACATACAGTCGTTGTTGGGCAATTCCAGAAGTAAAGGCTTGGATATATTAATATAATTTGCAACGACAGCAACGTAACAAGTTTTGGTTATAACAAGGAGGATCGAATGAGAACACTCTGGAGTTTTCGAGACCTTTAAATGGCTCAGCATTATAGTTTTATATGGTAGCACGAGTCTAACTGTCGGCCATATCCAATTAAGGACGAATGCAGTGGAAGAGTGGATGGATATCTTTGTTGCATGCGTATGTTAATAACCTTTTGAAGGTTCATTATTATATGCTGCTGTATGTTTGATTCCGTGGAGGTATATAGCAATGCATGCGCAGGTTGAATTTGAAGGTTTATCCTTTGTATCCGGTGCTTAATTACCAAACTGTTATATATCTATATATAACCTGGTTTTGCGTAAATGGGAGGCGTGAATTTATATATATGATAGCATGTTTATGTTCATCTCTGTCCGTTGTGATGCATATGTGCATCGATTTTCTGAGTTTGCTGGTAGTATAAATAGTTATCACAGGCGCATGTATAATGATAGTTGCTGTTCAGTTGAATCTCCACATATACACCACTATTACGCCTTGAAGCGCATGCATTATTGCGTTAATGGCATTTGGACTATGGTCAGATAGAACCGAAAGGCGCGCCCTTTAATTGAGTGCAGCCAATATACATGGGATAATGAGTTATGAATTGGATTGATGCCAAGTATGGGGTTTTAATTATGATATTACAAGCCATGAATCAAGCTTTGCATGCATGACGGGAGAAAGATCCTGGTAGAAGCGGCCTGGGCTGCATCATTTTGGTATCAGAGCTTGGCTCTGTTGAAATGAAGAATGTTTATTTGAAGGTTTGTTGAACTGAATGTATAATGAATATCAGGTATTGGGTTATTTAATTTTGAATTGGGTTTTACTGACAAGAGACAGATTGAGGATTGATGGTTGCAGCATCTGAGGAGGTGAATAGAATGGCAGCTCCTTGCAGATGGTACAACGCTGGAATGAAGTTCATTCCTGGTCACAGATGCAGATATCCAAGTATGAAATTCAGATACGATTGTCTGAATAAGGCGCACATATAGATTGCCATTTTAAAATCTGAACAGTGTTATTAATTTGCAATGAATTGGAGTTCATTATGAGGATTGTATTAAACGCTGTGGCATGAAATGTTTATAAAAACAAACCAAGGGCGCATTGGTTGATTTTGATTGTATTAAAAAAATCCATGTTAATTGGGAAGTGAGTTAAATGCATTCTTAATGAGAAGCATTGGGGCTTTAAAATAGAACAATGAAAATGATGGTTTTTTTTTTTTAAATAGTCTTTATAAGACGTGAACAAGGGATTTTTAATGCTATTGAACCTGTTGAAAAGACGATGATTGGGTTGTGGGTTTTGAACCATTTGTTGAGGATAGTTTCTGCGAATTATTTTGATTTGAAGTTTGCCGGATAAAGCCAGAAGATTGGAAGAGAGGATCAGATTTTAAAATCTGATTGACAGTGGAATTTCACAGAGGAAGCATAAAGATTTTCCGGAACAGATTTGCAGAAGTAATCTGAAGTGGTGAGGTTTTGAAGGTAACGGAAGTGCAGGTGAATGGAAGGACAAGATCAGACAAGATCTTGGAGGTAAGATGATATGTTTTATTTTTAAGAATAGAATATTGTAGTCTTTGCATTGAAATATTATTGCAACTAACAGATAAAGGAAGCTGGTGAAAGTTTCTAGGTGAAACATAGAGGTGGCAGAACCTTGAGGAAATCCAATAGAGATTGGATAAGGAAGACAGTTGTGAACAGGGAGATGAGTTGAAGCCAGGAAGAGCAAAGAGAAGTGCTCAAAGGAGGTTCCGGAGATTGAGAAGCAATTGCTTGCCAAAAGACTGAGTGAGGAGAGCTTGGTGAGGTAAGTGGCGGCAAGATAGGACTTGCTGCTGAAGAGGCTTTAGTACAACTCATAGTAAAGTGAGTGAGGAACTCATAGAGATGGAAAGGATGATGAATAGTGACAGTCATCACAAAGGTTCTGAAATAAACCACAACAGAGGACAAAAGGAGAAGGGTGCCAAGGCAATTGGCATACAGAGACAGTTAAGCAAAGAGGAATATGAGAGGGAGAAGGCTGAGATAGCAGTTCAGCTTGAGGTATTAATGGAGATGTTGCAAAGAAATGAGGAAGACCAGAAGCGTGGTTATGTCATAAGAAAGAAGTTGAGATGGCAGAGACTACAAGAGAAGTGGAATCATCAGGTAAATTTGCAGTTGATAAAGGAACTAAGGGAACTTGAACAGGTTATAGATGCCAGGCAGAGGATAGAGAAGCTTGAAACAATTGAGCTACAACAAAAGGAAGATGTTGAAGGAGATGTTGAAATTTCTATATGTTACCCAGAGAGTGGACCATTACTTTTTGAAAGTGATGAAGAGTTGGAGGAGTTGAATCATATGAATGATTCGAAGCAGCCCGAAGATTTGATGACTGAAGCCTTAAACAAGACCGTAAGGTCTTGTGATTTTAAAACTAATGATTTGTGTGTGATTGCAGGTTTGGAAGAAGAAGAAGAACATCTACTGAAGGATGTTAAGGAAGGTTTAGCAGAAGAAAGACCATGTGAGGAAATGGAAGATCGTGTAAAATTTCCAAAGTCCACTCCAAGTAAAATCATGGAGTTATATAGAGAAATGGACTTTCAAAGGAGGAAATTGGAAGAACAGAGGATGAATGTCCAGGATAGATTGCTGAAGAAGGATGACAAAGAGATTGTCATAAATGATAATCAGGAAGAAATTGCAGAAGGTGAGCAAAGGAATGTTGCAGAGGGAAAGGAAGATTGGGAGGCCGCAACATTCATATTGAAAGCTAGAGAAACATGTGAGGCAACATTTATAGTAATAGCAGTAGAAAAGGAGCAATCAAGGGATGGAAACAATCAGCAGACAGAGGACATACTGGACAAAGAAATTGAGTTGATAAGGAGGTTAATGATAAAGACATCCCAGAGAAAGACAACTGAAAGAAAGAAAAAGAGCGACAACAAGGGAATGACAGTGAAAGATTGCAAGAGCAGGGCAAGTGGAGCACTACAGCACAAAATGTGGAAACCTGGAAGACAACATCAGATGACAACAACAGTGAAGCAATCGACAATCACGGAAGGATTACAAAATAAAATTTGGGATCCAGGAGGAGATATCCAGACTTATGACCAGGTGGTTATGAATTTTTTTTCATGGGGAGTCTGATGCGGGAGCATCAAGACCTTTTTCTCCATCTGTAAATATGGGGTGTGATAATGTTAATTTGTAAATATGGGGTGTGATGATTTTTAATATTTTATTAATTAATTTGAATTAAATAGG
>APFE030257512.1:177055-215794 GCA_000404065.3 Pinus taeda
GAATTGAAGGATTTTAGGGATAAAAACCTATCCTTTAGGGATGTTGAGAGATTTAGGGGTTGTTGAGGATTTTAAGGGATTGAGCATTTAATTTAATGATTTTTAAATAGGAAGGGGTTTGGAGAGAAAATGAGATAGAATAGGAGTGAGCGTGAGGTGTGAGTGTGAAAAAGTTCTCCTTGGGAGCCTTCGGGTAGTTTGTAAAAGGCCATCAGCATCGAATATCTGGCCAAAGATAAGTTTGTAAGTAGTCTCCCTTTGTTTTATGTAAACAGTGTTTCAGACATATATATATATATTATGGATTGAAGGAGAAAGACGTGAAATTGGTACTGACTGGATTGTTCCTTGAGTTCACTGGTTTATGTATGGATAGAGGTTCAATTAAATCCTAAATGAATGGCTTATTAAGAAGCAATGAATAATTACGCTTGTGTGTTCCATCATTTATCTCTTAATCTGCCTTGCCTAGATTGAGGTTGCAGATGTTTTGTGTGAATTGCGCTCTGCGGTCTATTATTAATAGGGCATCTATAATACGCTTGCATATTGCTGTATATTAAACACCGAATCATTTCCATAAAACGCTGGAAGAGCTGCGCCTGTTAACTGATGATACGCTGGTTATAAAGAATAGAATCCAGGGTTTTAGGCGTGTAGACGATTCGTAGTAAGGACTGCGTACATATAGTCGTTGTTGGGCAATTCCAGAAGTAAAGGCTTGGATATATTAATATAATTTGCAACGACAGCAACGTAACAAGTTCTGGTTATAAGAAGGAGGATCGAATGAGAACACTCTGGAGTTTTCGAGACCTTTAAATGGCTCAGCATTATAGTTTTATATGGTAGCACGGGTCTAACTGTCGGCCATATCCAATTAAGGACGAACGCAGCGGAAGAGTGGATGGATATCTCTGTTGCATGCGTATGTTAATAACCTTTTGAAGGTTCATTATTATATGCTGCTGTATGTTTGATTCCGTGGAGGTATATAGTAATGTATGCGCAGGTTGAATTTGAAGGTTTATCCTTTGTATCTGGTGCTTAATTACCAAACTGTTATATATATATATAGCCTGGTGTTGCGTAAATGGGAGGTGTGGATTTATATATATGATAGCATGTTTATGTTCATCTCTGTCCGCTGTGATGCATATGTGCATCGATTTTCTGAGTTTGCTGGTAGTATAAATAGTTATCACAGGCGCATGTATAATGATAGTTGCTGTTCAGTTGAATCTCCACATATACACCACTATTACGCCTTGAAGCGCATGCGTTATTGCGTTAATGGCATTTGAACTATGGTCAGATAGAACCGAAAGGCGCGCCCTTTAATTGAGTGCAGCCAATATACATGGGATAATGAGTTATGAATTGGATTGATGCCAAGTATGGGGTTTTAATTGTGATATTACAAGCCATGAATCAAGCTTTGCATGCATGACGGGAGAAAGATCCTGGTAGAAGCGGCCTGGGAGCGGCCTGGGCTGCATCACCTCCTTAGAACACTTGGAACTCGTTGGCACTCCCTATCACACACTCTTATCTGTTCATTTCCATGCATTTTCATCTAGTTCTCCCTTGTGTTTCCATGGCACTCCCTAACACTCCTTGACATTTGGCACACCTTGGCATGTTGCCCTGACACTATAGCATTTCTTGGCACTACCTAGCATACCTTTTCACTCGCTCCTTAACACACCTAGAACTCACTGACACTCCCTGTCACACACTCTTATTCATTCATTTCCATGCATTTGAAACTAGTGCTCCCTTGTGTTTCAGTGGCACTCCCTAACAATCCCTGGCATGCATTGGCACACCCTAACACTTGGCACATCTTGGCATATCATTGACCTAGCCTCTAGCATGCCTTAGCACTGCAAATAATATCTTGTCACTCCCTTAGCACACCTGGAACTCACTGACACTTCCTCTCACAAAATATTATTCATTCATTTACATGCATTATGTTGACCTAGTGGTCCCTTGTGTTTCCATGGCACTCTGTAACACTTATTAGCACGTGTTGGCACACCTTGGCACCTGACACATCTTGGTCGGATGCTACCCTCACACTCTAGCATGCCTTAGCACTACCTAGTATACCATGTCACTCCCTCCTTAACACACATATAACTCACTGCACTCCCTATCACACACTCTTATTCATTCATTTCTATGCATTTTGACCTAGTTCTCCCTTGTGTTTCCCTAGCACTCACTAACACTCAACACGCCTTGGAACACCTTGGAACTTGGTACATATTGGCATGCTTCCCTAACACTATATCATGCCTTGGAACTCCCTATCGTACCTTGTCACTCCCTCCTTAGCACACTTGGAACTCGCTAACACTCCCTATTGCACACTCTTATTTATTCATTTCCATGCAATTGAAACTAGTGCTCCAGTAGGAAAATTATGAAATGTGGTCCACAAAGGTGTTGAGGGTTGGAACCTTGAAAGATGAAGTCAAAGATTCCTTCCAGTGGTAGTTGGTAAATCTGATTAGGGGGTTGGAGCTCCTTTCTGGTGGGTTCCAGTCAACGAGATGAGGGGGTTGGAGCTCCCTTCTAGTGGTTAATGGAGAATGAGAGAAGGTTGTAGCCTTCTATAGGTGGGTGCCTCTACGCTGGTATGAGTATGTGCTAGTACAATATTGTAATATGTTTTCTTTATAATAAAAAAAGATAGAGAAAAAAAAGTGGTGGTTTTTTTTCCCACATCGGGTTTCCAACTAAAAATCTTGTTGTTCATGTGTGTTGATATATTTTTTGTGTGTGATGGTTTTTTTTGTTCTTATTGAACATGGTTACTATTTAATTATTGTCTAAAGAAGTATATATGCACTGGTTCAAGTTAAACAAATGATGAATTAGTTTAAAAGTTAGTTAACTGGATATATGCTACTTATCCTCATCATAGTCACATACATACACTGGTTCACTGAATTAAAGTTACGTATAGAAATATGAATAAGAAATTGAAATGTTTTAGTGAATTTTAAAATACTGATTCACCCATCCCCTCTTAGTATTTTTCCCAACAATTGGTATCAGATCCAGGTTCTTCAAAAGAAGCTTGATCGCTTGAAGGAGACCCATCAAGATGATGGGAAAGAAGAATACATCTCGAAGGAGGGATTCATAAAACTATGATAGTGATATATCAAATGCAGTAATAGTTACAGATGTCAACAAATGTTCTGGTGGGAGCACCTCACTTTCCATTAATCAAGAATGAAGAAGATGGTAAACAATAATTATCAGGTATGGGTTTTTGTTCTAACTGTGGTCTGTTTCCTTGTCTATGCAATAATCATAGTGATGATGACAGTGAAACAACTGAACTTTCACTCATGGATAAAAGTGAAAGTAAGCACTCTAAAACACATTAAAAAATGTTGGCCCTAAAAGCAGAAGACCAAGGCAAGAGAGAAACGATGGACAATGAAGGCATACCTATGCTAAGTAATGATAATTATCTCCAATGGAAAGAAAATATGAAGTCTAATGTAATGAACTACTATGCTTGGTATTTAGTATGCAATGTCTACACGAAAATTCCTCCATCAGATGAGGAAGTGCAAAAAAAAATAAGGAAATAAATGACATCATTAATAGCATACATGATTCAACATTAAATAGGGTTATGCATTATGAAATTGCAAAGAAAGTGTGGGATAAGTTATATACAATCCATGAAGAAAACCCAAAGGAAGGTTACTCACCATAAGAACTACCAGGAAAGCCTATCCCTAACAATGTGTCTAAGATGAACTATAGTCCTGTGAATCGCATGCGCAGGTCCTGATCTAGTTGCCCCTCCCCGATTCCGCTACCTCCTGTAGCTTCCCTGGCTGGTAGCCTCTTGCTGTTAGGCCTTTCAAGCTCACTTTTAGCCCTCTCACAGCTCCCCGACAACGTGGACTGTCGTTTGCCCCCGTTCCTTTCTTTGGCAGCCTCCTGCTGCAGGGCCTCCCTTCCTCTCGCCTCTCATAGCAGGGGAAGACTCTTCTTCTCCGCATGGATCTAAGGATCAAGTAGTAGCCTTTGCATCACTAATCTCTAAGAATGGAGCTCCAAAAACCAAGCCAACTACAAGTAAATTTGTCAAAAAATTGGCAGACATACCAGAAATCTCTTTACCTCCAAGTCTCCCTAGGAAAGCTGCAATCTCTTTATTTGAAAGAGGATTGGTTGGAAAATTCACAAGGTTGTGGCCCTCCCCTAGAGCGGTCCAAAAATGGGTGGAGAGAAAATGGAGTGCCAATATTCAAGGGAAAACAGCTACTAGGTTCTGTGGAAGGGGATATTACACATTCCTATTCGAAACCAAAGAAGATCGAAAGCTAATATTCAGAAATGGACCATACTTTATGGATTCAAGAGGCCTGTATTTGAATAGATGGTCTCCAAACTTCGACCACAAGATGGACATTCCAGGTGCTATGCCGGTTTGGGTTAGATTGCCTCATCTCCCCCTTCATTTATGGGGTGATGAATCACTCAAAGCTATTGGAAATGCAGTAGGTAAGTACATAGATAGATGCGAACCAAAAGAAAATATGCATGCATGCACCAGAATCTGCATGGAAGTGGACTTGGGGAAAGAACACCTGGAGGCAATAAGAATCAAGGTGGACCAGTGGACTCACATTCAACAGCTGGACTACAAGCAAATCCCGTTCAAATGCAAGGTATGTCATGAATATGGTCATTTCGCAAATAGATGTAGCAAACTTAAAGAAGTAGAGACCACCTATAATGTAGAAGCACATGAAGACACTTGGGAACAAGTAAAGAGGAAGAAAACCAACAATAAACAAGCTGCTCCAAACCCTTCACAGCCCCATGGAAATATTGCTGCAACTTCTACCCGTTCCCTAAACAAGGCTCAGCCAACATCCACGAAAGCTAACCCATTTGAACTCCTGGACGAAGAACCAACATCCCCACTCTCCCATACTCAACACAAAACTCTAGCCATTATCACATCCCCCATCCAAAGCTTGTCACCCCCCCCACCCACCAAAGACCGAATCCTCACAAGAAATAAAGTCAAAGAATCCAAAAATGCTTCAGAGTAGCCAAAAAAAGCAGGTAGGAAATCTAACAAAGGGATTAGAGATGAGGCGGCAACAAAGGAAATGGCTACTAGCACCCAACAACCAATGGATTCTTTCCTGGCCAAACAAAAAGGAAGCGGGGAAAAGCAGAAGGAGAAGGTCGGAGTTTACCATAAATAAAGTAAATAATGATCCCTGTCTCTTGGAACAACAGGGGTTTGGGCTCCACTCTTAAAATCAACGCAGCACAAGACTTAATAAAGCAGGAACAACCAGACATTCTCATGATCAAGACACCAAAGTGACCAGTCAAGATTTTCAAAAATTAATGAAGAATAAAAAAAGTTTCGAAGGAACAACCACAAACTCCATTGGAGCCTCAGGAGGTATTGGCACGTTATGGAATAAATGGAAATGGGAACTCATCAACCAAAAACTTAACAATTGGTGGGTTAGGATAGACCTCATAAACAAAAGCACAAATGAAGAGTACAATTTTTTAAATATTTACTCTCCAAACCACTACAGAGACAAAGCACTATGCTGGGAATTAGTAAAAGAAGAAGCTCAAGAATGTCAAAGAAACAAGTTAGTTATAGGAGGTGATCTAAACTTGATTCGAAACATAGAAGAGAAGTTGAGAGGAAATTACTTCAATGACCCTTCAAGAGCATCCTTGGAAGACCTCATAGAAGTTCACAAACTTCTAGACATACCTCCAAGTAATGGGAAATTCACTTGGAGCAACAAAAGAGCAGGTACCCAAAACATTAAGGAAAGACTTGATAGGATTTTGATACAAGAGAGTATAGCAACAGGATTCCCATCCATCAAAAGCAAGATAATTCATGCTTCAGCCTCTGACCACAAGCCAGTGGTTCTGATTTTGGACAGGTTGGAGAACTATGGGCCAATCCCTTTTAAATATAATAAAAACTGGGACAGCAAGGAAGAGTTCAACAAGATTATAAAGGAAAGTTGGGAAACAAATGTCATAAGCTCCCCTCACTATGTTTGGGAAACCAAACTTAAAAATTTAAGAGCAAAAATAAAAATATGGGCAAGAGAGAATGCTCTTAAAGAGAAAAACAAAAAAGTTGAGCTGCAAAAGAAACTTGAGAAATGGAGAAAGGAAAAGGAAAATTAACAAATTTCTAAGCAAGAACATGCTCATGAAAATGAAATATTTTTAGAACTCTACAAGCAAAATAGACAAGAGGAGGAGGAGTTGAGGCAAAAGTCTAGATGTCTCTGGCTAAAAGCAGGGGACAAAAATACCTCCTTTTTTCACAACAACCTTAAGTTAAGAAGTGTGGGCAACCAAATAGACAAAATCCAAGTTGAAGGAAAGGAAATAAAGGAGAGGGAGGAAATCAAAGAAGCAGCCCATAGCTATTACAAAAACCTCCTAATAGCAGGAGATCAACAAGAGGACAATGCTGAGTTCCTTCAACGAATTAACAACAAAATCAACGAACAACAAAACAATGAACTTGAGAAGGAGGTGACAGAGGGGGAAATAAGAGAGGCAAATTGGAGCATGTGCTCGAATAAAGCTCCTGGACCTGATGGTTTCACCATCGCTTTCTACAAGAACCATTGGAACATAATAAAAAAAGATTTCGTTAGAATGGTTAAAAATGTCTTCAAAAAAACAAAATGGGAGAAAACACTAAAGCCTCTCACTTGGCTCTCATCCCCAAAGAGCCAAATCCTCTCTCTTTTGATAGATTCAGGCCCATTTCTCTATGTAATGCCTCCTATAAAATCATTACAATTTTTTTGGCAAATAGGCTAAAAGAGATTCTACCCACTCTTATCTCAGAAAACCAAGGCAACTTCGTTCCCAAAAGACAGATAACAGATAATGTAATTTTATTTTATATATATTTATATATATATATATATATTTTTGCAGGAAGCTATCCATAGCAGTATCCAAAGAAATGAAAAATGCATGGTCATAAAGTTCGATATGGCCAACGCTTTTGATAGAGTTAATCATCATTACCTTGTGGCAGTTCTTCAAAAGTTAGGAATATCCACCAAGTTCATCAAAATTATTATGGAATGCATCTCAAATCCTTAAACTACCCCATTGATGAAGGGAGGCCTAGTTGTTACTTCCGCAACACTAGGGGTCTGAGACAAGGATGCCTACTCTCTCCGTTCCTTTACATCCTTATGGCAGAAACATTAAGTATCCAGCTTGAAAGCCAAAGGAAAAAAAAGTAAATCACTGGCATTAGTATAGCCCGAGGGGTTAAAGAAATCAACCATTCAGATTTTGCGGATGATACTCTTCTCATCGGAGGAGCCTCTAGTATTATTGCTAGGAGGCTCAAGAAAGTTTTAGATGCCTTCCTTGCTATCTCAGGAGGGCTGCTAAATAACAAAAAATGCAGAATATACACCTGGAATGTTCCAACAAATATAACGCAGAAGATTTCTCAAATCATGGACATTCTGGTTCAGCAGAATTGGGGAGACTTCATTTATCTCGGGTTACCATTGCCTAAAGAAGTGGTCAAGACAGAGATCTGGAATAAAAAAATTGAAAAGATGAGAGGGAAACCTCAAAGTTGGGGGACAATGTGGTTAAACCTAGCAAGCAAACTATTCTCATCAAAGCTCTCCTCTCAGCCTTACCTATCTATTAGTATGCCATAATATTGGCTCCTGCCAGCATTCATAAGCAAATGGAGTTAATCATGAGAGGCTTCCTTTGGCAAGGAGGGAAGCAAGACTCAAAAAAATTCAGCCTTATTCGCTGGGATCAAGTGACCCTCCCTTTCGAAAAAGGAGGAATCTATATTAGGATCCCAAGCTCGACAAATAAGGCTCTGGGCATCAAGCTCGTTTGGCGAATATTAAATGAGAAAGACAACTGGTGGGTTGAAGCTCTGATAAAAAAATATCTCAATGGCCAGCATTCTAAAATCCTCACTGAAATGATCACAGATCGTCCATGCATTCAAGTGTGGAAACTTATTAAAAAAGTCATCCCACAAATCAAAGATCATATCTCGAAGAGTCCGGGGAATGGGAAAGATACTGCCATTTGAAATGATAGAATCATGGGATCAGTTCCCTTGAATCAAAGCCAACACTTAAGAACTCTGAAATATTAAATGGTTAACAAAGGCATAACCTCTCTTTACACTATTTCAGATTGGGAACAAAACAGTTGGACTGCCTGGAGAGAGTTGCCTCTCCCAAATAGATTGAAAAAATAGTGGAATGATATGAAGACTACTCTGGCTAGTGCCTCCCCTATAAACAAAAGGACCCATGATAACTATGTTTGGGACCCAAGTGGAGGAAAGTTCAAAGTGAAATCTGCTATAATTTTCTCCAAACTCATAGCAATCAAGATAACTGGAATCTCTGGCCAGTTGTCTGGAAGAACGAGTGTCTCCCTAAAATTAATTTTTTCGCTTGGACTCTTCTTAAAGGGAAGATCCTCATTACAGAAAATCTCAGGAAAAAAGGTATCCAAGGGCCTTCCATGTGTGTTTTATGTCAAAATGATGAAGAAAGCAGTCAACATCTTTTCCTAAATTGTGCCACTGCAAGGCACTACTGGAATCAAATTACAAGTCCATTGGAGATGACTAGTGACTATTTCGACCAGCTCACAACTCTAAATAAGAACTGGGAGCAATGTTATCCATACAGAAAGCAAAACAAATCTGCCATTATCCGCATATGGAAGTGTCCTCCCTCTATCCTCTGTTGGCAAATTTGGCTTGCAAGGAACAATTACATCTTCAAAGGCCAAAAACCAAACTCAGGTACCATTCTAGCCAAAACCTGGGGGTTAATTGGGGAGATGATTAGCACCAATGCTGTGTATAGTGTGGATCAAAATAATTGGCAGCATGCAGAAAAGGTGTGTATAGCAAAATCCCCTTGGTTTGCTCAGTAAGGAATCAATTGTCAGCAAAGGTTGGTGGAAGAGCTAGAGGTTGGAAGCTCCGGGGAAACGAAAAGGAGATTGAAAAATGGATCAAAAAACAAAGCAAATACACCCTCTATTTTGATGGCGCTTCAAAGAATAATCCTGGCAGAGTAGGAGCCGGCGGGGTAATTCTTGATCAGAAAGGAGAATTCATCTCCTCCTATGAATGGGGGCTTGGTAACATGTTAAATAATAAAGCGGAGGCTTATAGTTTGTTACTTGGCTCCAGCATCCTTAAAAAGCTCCACGTCAAAGACCCCATTGTTATCGACGATTCAACAATAATTATTGCTGCTATGGAATCAGGTGGAGAATTAAAAAATCAAGCTCTAAACAGAATCAGACAAAGAATATTAGACAACACCAAACTTTTGGGGAATATCATCTTTAAGCACGTTTTAAGGGCTCACAATCAAGTAGCTGATTCTCTTGCCAACAAGACAGTGAATAGGAGGGCCAGGCTTGTAAAAGAAAACCAAGATCTATATGAAAAAGCTATCCCTTGATTTGTCTTCCCCTTTGGTTGGGATTAAGGCTCAATTCACAGTCAATCAAATCAAACAAATGGTGGCAACATCACAAATGCATAATCAACAAGTGATTGCCCAACATAGGTCTGACAATAATATCCCAGCTTATCCTCCTAGAGTAGTGTGGAAAATCCTCCGCAGGAAAAATAATTTGCATAGGTTCTCGGTATGGAGGAAAATCCGTCCTAGGGATCAACATAATATTGGTATCAGTCAAATCAACAACAAAAGCACCCTTCCTGTCCCGATCTGTCAGTGGTGCAATGATGTAATTGATGGGAACACCCCCGAGAACAATGATCAGAGGCATGAGAATAGTGTTCTCAACCGAGAGCATAAGCAACACTCGGGTAGCAAGATTCATTAGCGGATAAGCATTGGTGTTGCTAAGGTAAGAGAACTCTCTAAGTGTGCAGTTTCTTAGTTTCTGGAGGTTGGAGTGGCTAGATATGCATGGAGCAACTTCAACTTGCAGGTTTCGAAAGGAGGTATAAGCAAGGTTTTTTCTGTTAATAGTAATTTATCTGACAACACTCCCTCTTTCGTGCTTGCTTGTAGCTCCCTCATCATGACAAGATCACTTTCTGTGGACCTCACGTCCCTCAACCTTTAGCAGCTCTCCCACCCTTCATTTTGGCCTTTCTTCACTGCTCCGAACTCTGTTTTCTGCTCTCAGCTAACTACTTCTCATCTATTTTTCTTCGTGGCCCTGGTTAGAATTCTCGTTCTCCTTAGTCTCTCTGCTTGTGATTTGCTCCATAAGACCTGGGTCTCTTCTCTGCCCTGTATTCACCCGACCTTCATTGTCTTCTCCAGCTTCTTTCCCATTGTGAGTAATAACCTCTGTCTTTGCCTGTTATCCCCTCAGAAACAGTCCTGCTATCATCTCACCAACAGTAAGTTATCTCAGGCTAGCTAGTATTTCAGAAGGACCTTTAAAAGAAGGAAAAACAGAGCTCATAGAAAAAGTCGAGTAGTCCATCCCAACAACAAGAACAGAGATAATCAACAAATGATTAGTGAGAAGAAGAGTTGCATTACTAGCAGGTTTGTCAAAATGTCTTGCAATCCTCTAAAAAAGGTAGATAAAAATGACAGCTACGCTCTGTGTCGTGCAAATAGATTCATGATCGACCGGTTCATCCAAACTATTAAATATCTCCGCACAGAAATGAAGAGTGTGAATAATTATAAAGAAATGGAGATAGGTAAGCAAAGAGCTGAGATCGAAGCTTTGAAAGATAAGTGAAAACATCTCAGGGATGCCATGGAATACATAAACTCTCTGAACCAAAGTGAGCAGGGGGAAACTTCCTCCCACTACAGCAAAAAGAAGGGTCATTACTCGGAGGAATCTGTAAACCAATCTTGGTGATTAGTCTGCCTCTCTTTCTTATATGTTTTGTACTTTCTTTTTTCTCCTATGCTAGTTTGTTCGTCAACATAGGTATCTCTTATTTCAATTTGCTAGAAACAAAGGCTATTATGTTGAGGTAGGGATTGCATTCCCATTTTGGCACCTCCAAAATAGACCTTCCGCCTTCGAAATGTACAAAGACCTAGTCCTTCCTCTTTTTATAATATAAAAGTACCCGACCTTGTTAAAAAAAACAGTGTCAAAAATGAACATGATAACAAAACAACCTTTGTTATGTCAATTTTTGATGCAGAAGAAGACAGGTTGGAAGAAATTTTGATCTTAGAACAAAACTTGATCTTGCTTTGATAAAAATTGTTAATCTTCAAGATATGTTGTAGGCATATTATAACAAGGATCATATTAAATCAGTAAATGATTTTGTGGAATCTAAAAAATATTATGAAGGACTTGAAGGTGAGATTGTCTCTCTAAGTGAAGATCTTGAAAAATCAGATAAGCGAAATGAAGAATTATTTCAATCGTTTGAAGAACAAGAAAATGGGTTGAAAGAAGAGATTCTAAAATTTAAGGAGCAAGTGGAAGAAGGAAGAAGGGTTGAAGAAGCTATGAAGAAGCAGTGTCTAGAAAAGGAAAAGAAATATTAAAGAATGGAGGTTGAGGAAAAAATTCTAAAAGGTAAATTACAAGAAAAAGATAAACATTTGAGATCTCAAGGTAGTACTAAGATTTTGGATAATATTCTTAGTAGTCAAAGGTCTCAGAAACTGTTGAAGGAGAATCTAGTTCACAAGTTGATGCAAGGAATTTAAAGGTTAACAATGAAAAACTTGAAATGCTCAACAAAGAGATAATAATTTAACTTGATCAACAACCAAGGAAAGTGAATCTTAAAAGAAAATAATTTACTTCTAACTATAGAAATGTTAAACAATTCTCTCCTCTGATGAATAATGTTGAATGTTTTATATGTCATAATTATGGATGTTGCAACCAATTACAGAAGTATATTGTTCAATCACAAGCAAATAACCGCTTCACAGAAAGTTCATCAGCTTCCAATTACTCAGGTTTCGTTAAGGGATATTGTTTTACTTCCAATATATTTGGTCACAAAGCTATTGATTGCAATCCAATGAATATGAAACAAAATATTATGATTCCTATTATCATATAAGATGTTATGCTTGTAACAAGTTTGGGCGTGTAGCAAAAGAATCCAGGAACAAATCTATGGATCACCTTAGACAATGTGGCAAGCAATCTGATAAGGTTATTAATGGATCCACCAACATTTCTCATAATAAAAAGAAAGATGAATAAAATATAAGTTTTGGTCTTGCTATCTTCTCATTTGAAGAAGAAGATAACTAGTACATAGACAACGAATGCTCTCATCACATGACTGGATATAAGAGTAAGATGGAGTCTCTCAAGAAAAACCAATATGGTAAGGTTATTCTTGGAAATAATGCTCCAACAAAAGTTCTGGGAAAAAGTAGAGCCAAAATTAATAAACATAGAGGAGAAACTGATACTTTATTAGTTCAAGGGCTAAAGCAGAATATTCTAAGCGTATGTCAAATGGAAGATAAAGGAAATGTAATTGTGTTTACAACAACCAATTGCAAAGTTATAGATCAAGAATCTAGAAAGGTCATAACAAGAGGATATAGAAGCCCAAACAAATTATATGTGCTTGAAGAACTGAATTATCACATATATCAGGAGGATACAGACTCAGAGTAAAAGAATATGGTGCCCATTGCAGTACATTATTTTGAAAATAATACTTCTAACAGTGACTGCAGAAGTGAAGTGAGGTACATGACCTCATAAGATCAGAGGATGACTATAAGGCCCTCAAGATCAGTGATGTGTAATCTGAGGGGGAGTAATACATATATTGTCTTGATGATGACTCACATGGTAGTTTTGATATTTTTGTTGCTTACATTACTGACAGTGCTTTTGATATAATAACAATGAACCGATATATATAGTACAAGATTTGGGGGAGTTTTGGTTTCAACATTTTACTTTTTGTACGTAGATATTATGAAGTATAGTAGTGTATATACGCGAGTTCTAATATAGATAGACATATAGGTTTTCCTATGATTAATAAATAGTAGGAAAGACTTAGGGAAGGGATCTTATATCCTTCAGACAATTATTATAGGGCTTTCTTGTTCTAATGTTCATGGTTTATGAATTGCTACAATATGACATTGATGCTTTGATGGATTTACTGCTTGCTAAAGATGCTTTAATGACCTAAATGATGAATGTGTTTATGTGATCAGACCTAACAGAGAACATTTGGCATAGGTTCAATGTTTGGTTGTGTTATATTCTTTCCATGACTAGTCCTAGTAGTTAAACCAAGGGGTTTGAGGGGGGGCAATAGCCCCCTTCTACGGGGTCTGGGGTAGCGCCCTGGGGAATTTTGTTTTTGGACACTATATTAGGTGGGTGGACCTAGCTATGGTTTTGTGCATGGTTTTTGCACATGGTTTTGGGAGCGATGGTTTTCGGTCCATGGTATTTTGTAGATCCGGGCAAGGGAAATACGATTATGTTCTAATATAGGGTTAATGGATTGGGATTTATGGATGCTTCAGCATGTATATATATGTATTGTAAAATTGAAAGGAACATAATGAAAAATCAATCTGGTAGTCCCGGTTTCGGGATCCCGAGGAAAATCTTTGTGTATATTTGTTTTATGTGTTATGCTCTCGCCATTGTTTATTTTTTGTTTTTTAGAATTCGTATGCAGGTAATTTCTGTATGGGGTTAAAACCTACATTTGGTATTGACATTGTTTTGGCTTCAAGGGGACGCTTTTGTTGCTGAGGGGTTTTTCTCAAGCCTGTGGTAGACCCTGTTCAGTGGGAGATATGTGGGATCGATTCTTGTGGTGAAAGAATATGGTGAGCAGTGGAAAAATAGAGATCAAGAAATTTAATGGTCAGAGTTTTGAGTTGTGGAAACTTAAGATGGAGGATCTGTTGGTGGATAAAGTTCAGTGGATTGTAGTAGATACGGGTACTAAACCAACGAGAGTGTCTGATGAAGAATGAAGAAGTTGGATCAGAAGGAAAAAAGCACAATATGATTGTGTGTCTCAGATTCAGTATTGCTGAATGTATCAAGGGAATCTACGGTGAAGGCTTTGTGGGACAAGTTAGGTACTTTGTACCAATCTAAGTCTCTGGTGAATAAACTGTTCCTACGGAAAAAGATGTATAACATGAGGATAAAAGATGGAGACTCGGTGACAGGGCATCTGAATGAATTTAATATTGTGGTAAGCTAGTTACTATCTGTTGATATTAAAATTTTAGATGAAGATAAGTTCATTAGTTTGTTGTGTTCTCTATGAGATTCGTGGGATAGTTTGGTTGTTGCAATAGGTAGCAATGCAACTGCCTTGCAGTTTGATGAAATAGTCTCATCCTTGCTGATGGAGGAGATGAGACAGAAAAATATGGAGAGCCAAAATGGTGATGCCTTGTTTGTATGAGGACGGTCCCAGAACAGAAACAAAAATAAGTCCTCGATTGGGAGATCTAAGTCTAGAGGGAGATCTAAATCTCCAAGAAAACCTGTAGAGATGTGCTGGAAAAGGAACTGTAAATCTAAATCTCTTGAGAAAGGAAATGGATCTGATGATGCTCCTTTTGCAGAGGTGAAAGCCACCTCAGATGAAGGTGGAGATGTGTACTTGGCTTCTTCTTCAAGTACACATGTAGATCATGAGGCATGGTTGATTGAATCAGGTGCATCCTTTCACTTCACTCCTCATAGAGAGTGGTTATGTGAATATGAGAAATATGATGGTGGTTATGTCTTCTTAGGGGATGACAGGAAGACTAGAATCGTTGGTCGCGGAAAAGTCAAGTTGAAATAGCAAGGTGGAAGGATTAGAACACTTTCAGGTGTTCTGCATATTCTTGCATTAGCCAGAAATCTAATTTATGTAAGAAAGCTAGATGATGTAGGTATAAAAACTCTGTTAGAGAAAGATACCTGCAAGATGGTTTGGGGAGCACTGGTATTGATACAGGGAGTTAGGATTGGAACTGTATACAAGCTGTAAGGTAGCACTGTTATTGATGGGTGCAATAATTCTGTGGTTCCTCAAAGTACATTAGTGATCTAAAAATGGGCACTAAAGGCTTCTTGTCAAGCTTACAAGAACCTCTCCCACTCCAAAGATTATATATTCGCAAGACCTTATGATTAACTAATTGCAGAATTAAAAAGTGCTTGAAATGGGTGTATTATTTTGTTTGTTTTTGGACTGTTCAAGTGCTTGTATACATTTTCTTATGCTGATATTTAAACACACATAACAATAAATAAGGCATCAAACGAGCAAACACATAAGACAAAAATATAATATGGATTTCGCCCAAACCTCTTGGGCTACGTCTCCATGAGCTCTAGTCAACTCAACTAGGCTCTCTGTGATTATGGAATAAATTCTTTTACAAGCTCCATGCTCAACTCCATTGGTTTACAGCTAAACCTATGGGTTTAGAATACCATCTTATCCCACTAGCTGTCCATACTCTACAGACAAATCTAGGCTTTCCTGGACTAGACTCCTTCAATTAGCGCTTTGAGCTATCTTGAGCTCTAGCTTGCACCAACTCCCTCAGAATTTTTTCACTGTCTTTGGAATACCTTCTTCTTTCTTCAGCACACTTTGGACACTAGCAATAGCTCGATCATTTGATCTCTTTGCTATTCTCTCGGCTCTGGCTCTGGCTCTGGCTCTTCGGCTCTGGCTTCTCTAAGCTCTCTGGTTTTCTCTCGACCTCCAAGTGACTCCAAAAACTCTAATAACTCTACCTCTGTCAATTGTGCTCTCTGGATTTTGTGGCATCCTTCCGGCTCTACGACTTCTTGTCTGTTTCTCTATGTGTAATAATTCCTTTGTCTCTTCGACTAGCCCTCTGGCTTCTATCTCTATGGCTCTGTGCGTTACAAATGCATCATTGTTACAAAACACCCACTTGCAGCATGGAACAATGATCAGGGACAGTCACAAAGGAATCAGAGCCTTTCTTTAGGTGAAAACCTGAGAATGGAACAAAATTCCAATACACAGAAATATACTGGAAATACACTATCGAGCGGAAAATCCAGACTTCAAATAGAATGCAACCCCATCTATAAACCTATCGGGTCTGCCATTCCATCACAAATCGCAATCGCATGGCGTATTGGCCGAAAAACCCAATACACAAGAAATACAAAGAAATCCCGCATTTCCTGATTTCAAATATTATGAAATCGCATCCATAAGTCCCATCGAGTCCACCTTCTATCGGCATATCACAATCACTTAGGCGGGAGGTCAAAACCTCAATATACGGGAAATACAAAGAAAATCCGAATAAACAGGATTTCAAATTTTATGCATTCGCGCTTATAATTCCCATCAGGTCCGCCCATTATTGGCATATTGCAATTGCAAGTTGCAACGTGCATTGGCCCTTTGTATCGGGGATCACCGATCATCGATCAAATCAGGACTCTACATTCTTTTTCCGATCCGATGGATGATATCACACATCGCATATCGCTATCGCATTGGCCCTTTGTATTGGGGATCACCGATCACTCCGATCATATCCTAACCGTTGATCTGACTCCTTGATCTGATGGTCGATACCACATCATGGCATATCACATCGGAATATTGCATATGTAACAGCTGGGGGGTTCTTTCCATATACCATGGACTGTGCCGACCCGATCTGCCGATCTGATCCCGCTTTATTGCAATCGGCTATGCTTGGATCCCATTATCATGCTAAGGCCTACCTCCGATGCGATGTGTTGGAGATCGCTATCGAGGGAGTCCTTCCACATTTGGCCTAAGTTCGCCCTTTGAACCTTCCGATGTGATTTTTCCCATATAAGGCCTTAAGCTCATTTTTGTAAGAATTTTCCTCCTTTTCAAAGGACAATGGCAAACTTATTTTTACATTAACTTCATCATTCGAAGTCCATTTTAGCCCACTCAAATTGCAGTAGATTCAGAATGATGAGATCTATGCAATGGGACTATTTCCAAGAGCATCCCCTGGACTTTCATTTTCCTCTGTGAGGAACATTTTAGACTTAGAAGTCTAAGTTAGATCCATTTTAGATCACACCTTCCCACTAAAAAGAACTTTTGGTCTCCAAAAGACTGATATACTAATCTAAACAGTAAATGAGAGTAATAGCACCCTCTTCTTTCAACCTCCATACACTTGCCTTGCATAGTGCCTTTGAACCAAAGCCTTTGACCACTCTCCTTCCTGGATGTGTTGGTCCTCTTGGGCAAAACTATTTTCCTCCTTGACTTCATGCAGAACTCCTACTGAGAAGGTTACAAAAGGTAGTTTGAACTTCTCTTCCTTGATCATTGATCCAAGGTGGCTCAAAAAAATGTGAAGTTACATCTGCTTCACAAAATTTACATTTGTACCTGTTTGACATGCTGTCAACAACAACTGTTAACAACAACAAAATTACAGTTAAAAACTGGATGGCCTAAACTCCTGCTTCAACAAAAGAAACAGGTTTCACACCTTGTGAACACCTCCATGTCTTTACACAAATGATGGACTAGATAACAAGCCCAAAAAATATGCCTTTAAAACAAATGACCCTTCAAGTCAAGCATGTGGAAAAAATCCCAAGGATTCTTTTCAAAAGAAGAAACACTTCATCATCATCTCCATCTTGGAGACCAAATCAACTTTTCCCAAGTCAATATTGCATTACATGCATGTATAAAACAAAGTAATCAACCCTTCAAGTTAATCACATATACATGTTTAAATACAAGGAAATCATCAACATCCTTGTGTTCATGCACATCAGTCTCATGCATGCATTTCATCCTTCAATCTTTCGCTTAAGTACATTGTACTTTCGAAGCTGAAATGAACATAATGTTGTAGCAATAAAGTGAGTCTCCTACTCAACTTTTCCATTCACTTTCTTGGTAAAATCCTGCAACTTGCATTCCATTAACAAAGAAAAGCAAATATATGCAACTTGATATAATGCATTTTCAAAAAGACATGCAACCTTAGTTGGATAAGAACTCTAACCATTTCTTATCAATCCATTTCAAAGGTGCTACCTTTGTCTGCACATCAACATCAACATGTGAATCATCCTGAAACACATCATTCATGGAATCTTCATTTCCATTCCTGCCATTTTCTCTTTCCACCTTCTTCAAGTTTCGTGGAAGCATTTTTGGATTCAGAGTCCGACATTTTGCAGCAACATCTCCTTGCTTATGGCAGTAAGTGCAACACATGTGCATCCTCTTGACAACATGATTTTCCTTGTCCAATGGACCTTTGGCTTTTTGCTTCCCTTCCTTCAAAAGTTTCCTGTATGTGGCCATTCTCTTCCAACATCTAGAAACATTATGGTTATCCAAACCACAAAAGGAGCACGCAATTATTTTCCGATGCTTATGTGGAAATTTATCATGCCAAACATAATCAAAAGGAATATGGTTAAAACCAGATTTATACCTTTCTCTTTCACCTTTATTACCTTCATGAGGAGGTGAATTGAATGAAGAAGTAGCTCCCTTTGGAACATCATCAACCTCTTCAATGGTTTAAAAGTTTCCACAACTCTCTGGTTCAAGTGTATGCTTATGAACACCTACATCCTGCAAATGATGTTTCAAGCTATTGCATTCCCCAAGAATAAAATGTTTACACTCTTGAGGTAGAAGACCTGAAATGAAACTCCTTCTTGGAACTGTTTCAATAGCCTTCATGGCAGCTTTGGAACTTTCTCCATAAGACTGTCCATAGCCAAGACCCAACTACTTAGGCCTTCCCTCAACTATTATTGGCTCAACAATACCCTGTGCATGTTTGCCCAAGCCTTTTCCTTCATAGCCCATCTTGGACATTAACTTGGAACCTATGCCTCTGGTATGTTTTTCAAAAGAACCAATATAAGCATTCTTAGAAGAATTTGAAGACAAACAGGGATTGTTTACCTCTTATTCAAGCTGATACTTGACTAAGGCTTCTTTGGCAAGAAAGAGTTGTGTCTCCAACTCATGCATTCTTTTCAGGTTCATATTTGCAATATGAAGTTGCCTCTCCATTTTATGCAATTTTTCAGAAAGCAACTGCTTCTCTTCCTCCACGGAATTCAACTACTCTCTAAGTATGATGCTCTTCCTTCCATCCTCATACATTTCTCTCACCTTGTCCATCATGATGAACAAGTCTTGCTTCATGTCTTCATCAAATAATCTTGTGAAGAAAGAAGATTTTGAGGACTCACTTGTAGAAGTTGTCATTATGCCAATGAATAAAAGAACTTCAAACAAGATTAACAAAGAACTTTATTCAAGCAACCTTTTGCAAGAAACCTCTTGTGCTTCAAGGATTGCCTTGAGGTCCTTTGGGATAAGAAGAATGCGTTCAACCCTTCTTCCTTATTGTCCTCTCTTGGACTTAGCTATCAATACCTTTCCCTTCACCTCTGTAAACTCACACAATAGTCAGTTTACAAACAATCAAACAACAAAATCCTTGCTACTGTTTGAACACCTTTCAAGTCAACAAGCATATACTGGTACCACTTGCATCATGATGCAACCAGCTTCATGACCACCTGCTCTGGTATAACCAGCTCTGATATAGCCTTATTTGAAGGTGGGGTTAATCAATCTTAGGCTCCGATACCACTTGATCTGAAAATGGGGCACTAAAGGCTTCTTGTCAAGCTTACAAGAACCTCTCCCACTCCAAAGATTATATATTCCCAAGACCTTATGAATAACCAATTGCGGAATTAAAAAGTGCTTGAAATAGGTGTATGCTTGTGTTTGTTTTTAGATTGTTCAAGTGCTTATGCTGATATTTAAACACACATTACAGTAAATAAAGCAGCAAACCAGCAAACACATAAGACAACAATAGAATATGGAGTTCACCCAAACCTCTTGGGCTACGTCTCTGTGAGCTCTAGTTAACTCAACTAGGCGCTCTAGGATTATGGCATAAATTCTTTTACAAGCTCCACGCTCAACTCCATTGGTCTACAATTGAACCTATGGGTTTAGAATACCATCTTATCCCACTGGCTGTCCATACTCTGCAGACAGATCTAGGCTTCCCTGGACTAGAATCCTTCAATCAGTGCTCTGAGCTATCTTGAGCTCTACCTTGCACCAACTCCCTCAAAATTATTTCACTATCTCTGGAATACCTTCTTCTATCTTCAGCACACTTTGGACACTAGCAACAGCTGGATCATTTGATCTCTTTGTTGTTCTCTCGGCTCTGACTCTCGTTCCGACTCTTCGGCTCTAGCTTCTCTGAGCTCTCTGGTTTTCTCTCGACCTCCAAGCGACTCCAAAAAATCTAAAAACTCTGCCTCTGTCAGTTGTGCTCTCTGGATTTTGTGAGGCATCCTTTCGGCTCTACGACTTCTTGTCCATTTCTCTATATGTAATCATTCCTCTGTCTCTTCGACTGGCCCTCTGGCTTCTAGCTCTGTGGCTCTGCGTGTTACAAACACATCATTGTTACAAAACGCCCGCTTACAGCATGGTACAATGATTAGGGACGGTTACAAAGGAATCGAGGCCTTTCTTCAGGTGAAAACCTGAAAACGGAACAAAATTCCAATACACAGAAATATACCAGAAATACACTATAGGGTACAAAATCCGGACTTCAAATAGAATGCAACCACATCTATAAACCTATCGGGTCCACCATTCCATCGCAAATCTCAATTGCATGCGTATTGGCCAAAAAATCCAATACACAGGAAATACAAAGAAATCTCGCATTTCTGGATTTCAAATATTATGAAATCGCATCCATAATTCCCATTGGGTCCGCCTTTTATCGACATATCGCAATTTCTTAGGCAGGACGTCAAAACCTCAACATACGAGAAATACAAAGAAAATCCGAATAAATCAGATTTCAAATTTTATGCATTCACGCTTATAATTCCCATTGGGTTTGCCCTTTATCAGCATATCGCAATCGCAAGTCGCAATGTGCATTGGCCCTTTGTATCGGGGATCATCGATCAAATCAGACCATCCATTCTTTTTCTGATCCGACGACTGACATCGCACATCGCATATTGCTATCACAATTGGTCCTTTGTATCGAGGATCACCGATCACTCCGATCATATCCTGATTGTTGATCTGACTCCTCGATCCGATAGTCGATATCGCATCATGGCATATCGCATTGACATATTGCATATGTAACAGCCAGGGGGTTCTTTCCATATAACATGGATTGTATCGACCCGATCTGTCGATCCGATCCCGCTTTATCGCAATTAGCTATTCCTGGATCCCAATATTGTGCTAAAGCCTACCTCCAATGTGATATGTCAGAGATCACTATCTGGGAAGTCGTTCTGCCTTTGGCTTAAGTCCGCCCTTTGAACCTCTCAATGCGATTTTTCCCATATAAGGCCTTAAGCCCATTTTTATAATTTGCCTCCTTTTCAAAGGACAGTGTCAAACTTCCTTTTACAATAAATTAATCATCCGAAGTTCATTTTAGCCCATTCAAATTGCACTAGAGTCAGAATGATGAGATCTATGCAATGGGACTATTTCCAAGAGCATCCACTGGACTTTCATTTTCCCCTGTGAGGAACATTTTAGACTTAGAATTCCAAGTTAGATCCATTTTGGATCAAGTAGAAAATCTAGTGGTCTCTGGAGAAAAGACCATGCTATGGCATCAAAGGCTTGGACATATTGGAGAGAAGGGCCTTCGAATACTTTATGGTAAAGGTATGGTAGAAGGTATGTCTAATAGATTTCTGGATTTTGATTTTTGTGAAAATTGTGTATATGGGAAGCAGAATTGGGTGAGTTTCCCCTCTAATGGTAAGAGGGCGAAACAAATATTAGAGCTTGTGCACAATGATGTGTTTGGACCTGTGTCGGTTCCATCACTGGGTAAGTCTATGTACTATGTATCATTTATAGATGAATTCTCAAGGAATACATGTATATATTTCCTCAAGAAGAAATTTGAAGTCTTTGATAGGTTTACAAAATTTAAGGCTCTGGTGGAAAACCAAACAAAGAAGAAGATAAAGGTGTTGAGGACAGATAATGGTCGAGAGTTTTGCAAAAAGGAATTTGAATAATTATATAAGAAGTGTGGTATAGCATGGCAGAATACTAATCCATACACACCTGAGAAAAAGGGATTTACAGAAAGAATGAATAGGACATTGATGGAAGGGGCAAGAAGCATGCTCAGTGGTGCTAGGTTAGGACAAGAATTCTGGGTAGAGGCAGTGTAGACTGCATGTTACCTGGTCAACATATCACCTTCATCCACGTTGGAGGATAAGACTCCACAAGAGGTATGGACTGGTAAGAAACCTTCTCCTTCACATTTGAGGGTATTTGGATGTGATGCATATGTACATGTACCTGTTCCAAAGGAGAAAATAACAAAGTTGGATAGTAAATCTAAAAAGTGCATCTTTATTGGGTATAAGGATGGTTTAAAAGGTTATAAGGTTTGGAACTTAGTAACAAGGAAGGTTGTGTACAATCGAGATATGGTGTTTACAGAGGTGAAAGATGTTATTAAACATGATGTCATGCCAAAGGAACCTAAGAAGATAGAGTTTGAGCTAAAGGAGGAAGAATCAAACTCTACAACAGAAGAGGAATCAGAAGATGAAGAGCCACCAACTCCGGTTGTAGAAGATTAGTTCAAGATAAAAGGCGGCCAAAAAGTTATAGTCCATCTGTTTTCTATTCAAATTTTTCTTTATCTATTACTGATGATGGTCACAAAACTATGAAGGAAGCAGTTGATTCAGAGGATGGAAAACTCTAGAAATAGGCCATGGTTGATGAAATGGCATCTTTGCACAAAAATGAGGCTTGGGATCTAGTGGAGTTGCTGGATGGAAGGAAAATCATTGGCAGCAAATGGGTGTTCAAGAAGAAGATGAATGCAGAAGGAAAGTTGGAGAAATAAAAAGATCGTTTGGTAGCAAAAGGTTATTCCCAAGTGTCGGGAATTGATTTTGGTGATATTTTTTCTCCTATTGCCAAGGTATCTTCTATTAGATTACTTTTATCTGTTGCTGCTACTTTTTATTTTGAGGTAGAACAGGTGGATGTCAAGACAATATTTCTTCATGGGGATTTAGAAGAGGAGATCTACATGAAACAACCTGAAGGCTTTGTGGTGAAGGCTAATAAAGAATTGGTATGCAAGTTAAAAAAGTGTATGTATGGGTTAAAACAGTGACCAAGGATGTGGTATCAGAAATTTGATACATTTATACGTGGAATTGGCCTCACCAAAAGCAAAGCAGATCACTGTATGTATTTTAAATTAATTGGTGACCGTGTTATTTATTTGGTCTTGTATGTGGATGATATGTTGCTGGTTGGAAATGACAAAGAAATTATCGAGGATTTGAAGACCGAATTGTCCTCCAAATTCGAAATGAAATATCTTGGCGCTGCAAACTATATTTTGGGCATGGAAATTAAACGAGATCAGGTGAAGAGGAAGCTCTAGTTAAACTAGAGGAAGTATGTCGAGACAATATTGCAGAGGTTTAATATGGAGGATAGTACAACGGTGAAGGTTCCTATTCTTGTAGGTGTAAAGCTATCTAGTGAAAACTGTCCCAAGACATAAGAAGAGGAAGATGACATGTCCTGTGTTCCATATGCAAGTGCAATCGATAGTTTGATGTATGCAATGGTATGTACTAGACCAAACATTACACATGTAGTGGGAGTATTGAGCAGGTTTATGTCAAAACCAAGGAAGGATCATTAGACAATAGTGAAGTAGGTTTTCAGGTATTTGTGTGGCACTAGTGATTATGGTTTGTGCTACCAAGGAAGACTAGGATTGGACAGAGTTTTGGACATCCATGGATTTGTTGATGCATACTAGGCTGAAGATATGGATCAGAGAAGATCTAAAAGTGGGTATGTATTTAACTTTTCTGGAGGTGTAGTCAGTTAGATGAGTAAGTGACAATCTGTAGTGGCACTATCAACTATAGAGGTAGAATACATGACAACCACTCATACAAGCAAGGAAGCAGTTTGGTTGCAGAGATTGTGTTCAAGAATGGGGTTAGTACAACGAGCTATAAGGATAGAATGTGATAGCCGAAGTGCAATTTTCTTGGCAAAGAACCCTACTTATGATTCAAAGACAACACATTGACATTCAATATCACTTTGTGAGGGATATGGTAGAATACAAAAAAGCGTTGCTGGTAAAGGTGGACACTTTGAAGAATACTGCTGATGCATTGAAAAAGTCTAAGAGCTCTGAGAAGTTCTCTTGGTGTAGAGAAACAATGGGTGTTGTAGGACTGGATAAATGGCTAAGCTCTCATGTGGAAAGAAAACAACAAGTGGGAGAATGTTGGGTTGTGTTATATTCTTTCCAAGACTAGCCCCAGTAGTTAAACTAGGGGGTTAGAGGGGGGGAGGAAACCCCCCTTCATTGCGTCGGGCACAAGGGGGGGGGGGGGAAGCCCCCCTTCATTGCACTGGGCGCAAGGGGGAGTTCATGGAGGGGCGGTAGCCCCCTCTACAGGGTTCGGGGCAGAGCCTCCGGGAAATTGTTTTTTGGACCCTATATTAGGTGGGCAGACCTACCTATGGTTTTGTGTATGGTTTTCGCACATGGTTTTGGGCGCGATTGTTTTCGGTCCATGGTATTTTGTAGATCCATTCAAGGGAACTACGATTATGTTCTAATCCAGGGTTAGTGGATTGGGGTTTATGGATGCTTCCGCATGTATATATATGTATTGTAACATTGAAAGGAACACAATGAAAAATCACTCTGGTAGTCTCGGTTTTGGGATCCAAGGGAAAATCTCTGTGCATATTTGTTTTATGTGTTATGCTCTTGCCATAGTTTATTTTTTGTTTTTTAGAATTCGTATGTAGGTAATTTTTGTACAGGGTTAAAACATACATTTAGGGGGAGCATTTGTTATGCTTCTAATAGTGCATTGTTGGCATTATAATCTCTTGTTACATAATGATGTTTATATTAAGGATGTTGCTGAAGATACTCATGTTGTTGATTTTTTTGAATGATGACCATATTTTGCATCATACTATGTTGTTGTCATGGGTTTCCTATGATGAAATCATGGATGATGCTTATATATTGCTTTATCCACATAGTTGTTATGATGTTACTGATCAAATTTATGATGATATAAGATTCTTTTGATGAATGTTGCTTACATGTTGATCTTCATAAGTTCAAGGAGATAAAAAAAGCTTTATTATACAACCTCATTATTTGATGATGATGAGTGTCATTCATTACTTTTATGGTACTGTCGTCATGCCTTCAAAGATGCATAACTTGCATATGGTGCAGTTATGGATGATGATGCCTATAGTGCTTGGTTGTCACATGTACATGATATGCTGCATATGGTATATTGTTTGAGGATTGTTTTCTTGATGGTATTAAGGAGATGGCTTACTAACAAAGTTGTATATATGATGGCGGATTGATGGTTTTCTATTAATGAATTTTCTCATTGATAAGAAGCTAGATACATACTACTATCTCTATGTCATGGGATATCATTGATGGGTGAATTACAGATAAGGATCTTATGGATGATTACTTAAGTTGCATGTTGATGAAGTGGTGTTGGTGTGATAGTTCTTCTTGCATGAAGAAAATGGGCCAAGAGAATGATGTTACTTCAGGTTTCATGAAGACATGTTTTTTTTAATATACTATTACTACATATGCTAAATGATACTTGAAGACATGGCATATTTAGTCACATATTGATGATGTTGAGGAATGATGCTACTTTATGATGATATTCTTGGTTCTCACATATATTGATTGATGCATGAAAAGATATGTTTCTATGCCACAAAAATCCATATGCCTTTGATGAACATAGATTGAGGCTCTTCCTACTAAGGGAAAGAGAAAGTTGACCTTGATGAGGTCAAGAGGATGAGTTTATAGCAGATCTCTACGGAAAAATATTATGTTTTTTGATGTTGCATTCTTGGTCAGAAGTTGGTGATATTAAGGCTACGTTATCTTATCTTACAAATTGATGATGAAAATGTGCATGTTTCTATTGGCAGATGCTTTTGGTGCAGATCCTATAAGGTGTATGATGATTGATGATAACTATTATGGTCTTATTGAGGTATTTGGTATTGGTTATAAATGCCATGTCTGTCTCCTCATGTAAAGGTCATGTAAAGACCTTTGCTATAAATCATTACAAAATTCAGTCATGTATGGACCATTCTAATCAAGTCATGTAATCCCATATTTTTGGGCATGTGATGTACTTTTGAGTCAAATATGTAACCCAATTGTGTTGGGTGATGAATGTAAGCATGAGTCATTGGTAGTAAAGGTCATGTCTAGTTGAGTCATAGAGTCATGTACTTCTTTGCATATCTTCAGAAAATTTAGCATGTGCTCACGGGGAGCATGGTCAATATTTAGAGTTCATACTCAAATCTACAACACTCATGTCAACAAAGGGGGATAAGCCTTCATTCATAATTAGTTATCCCTTTGCCCTTGATGTCAATGGGGGAGAGGCGCTTGGTGTTTGGAGAATTCTTGGTAGAGAAACTTGGTATATCTACATATGTGTTTACATGTATCCACATGTGGTGGTGAGCAAACACCAAAGTGGTTGCCATCAAGTCCAAAGGGGGATATTGTTGGCATTATGACGAATGTATTTCCCTTGATGGAAACCTACTTAATAAAGATATCAACATGATGGTAGTAGGATGAGTATTCAAGTTAGTGCATATGTGACAGAAATATTGGAAAAAACAATATTAGTTTAGAGATAGAGGAATGATAAAGATGAAGTTTGAGGAAGTATATGCTAGTTATGTGAAGAAAAAATGCATACATATGTAGGTTTGGTGAAGAAAGGTCGATTATATGCAAGTTCTATGAAGCAAAGCCATGTACAAATGCAGGTTTTATGAAGCAAATTTGCGTATAGTTTCCGCACTAGGGTATTCTAAATACCAAGGGTCTTTACCATGGTATTGGCTGATAGTAATGAGTGCGGCAACAAATTTTGATCCGATCTAAGAATACCATCGGCATTACTAAGGATTTTACTTGTGGTATTGGATAAGGCCTAAGCTATATAAGGATATTAAAGTCAAAGTGTTTGTTGGTGAAAGTGATGAATATTTCATGAATAGTTAGATCTGAAGCAAGTGTGCATGTAATGGGCTATTAATGAATTGTTTGATATGAAACTAAGGATGCACCCGAGAATTTAATGACGGATCAGATCCAATAGATCTGAAATGACTATATTGATAATGGATTGATATGATCTATAATATTTATGTCTGACATATGTTTTATTATGTATGATGAGAGATGGGTTTGTTCTGAAGGTATGATGTGCACTGAAGCTATAAGTCAATAGTTGTAATTCCCTACTTAATATTATCATACAAATTTTATTTACCTGAAAATATTGACTTATAATTACCAAGAAATATTGGTATATACTTACATTTGTGAAACTATAATTTTTATTTACTGATATAATTTTTATTATTGTATTCCCAACTTGTCTTCTCAAATTTAATTTTGGATAGGATATGGTCTCCTTCCATTTATTCCAATTTAAATATCCATATCCCAAGGTGTCATCTCAAAATTTACTTGAGAGAAGATTTGGCCTTCTCTAATTAATTTCCAAATTAAATATCCATATCTTATCCCCAAAATCTCTTTTCAGATCTATTTGGGAGAAGATATGGTAAGAAAAGTCAAGGATACTAAATGAAAGGATGAGGGGGTAGTCATGACATTAATGATAGGTGGTTGAGGTGGATGTGAGGAAGAGGCATAAAAGGGGAAGGATGATGCGAGGAGAGGGGGGGATCCTTGGTCTTGGTTTTGGTTTGGTTCTGTTTTGGAGGTGGGATGTGGAGAAAGAGGAGGGAGATCAAACTTGGATCTGGAGAGTGTTGGTTAAACTTGGAAACACTACATTTGGTTGGACTTGGGCTCAGAGGGCTAGGGAACCTGTGGAGGTTCCCTGGGCTAGGAAATACTTCCTAGCTGGATGGGAGGCAAATCTAGTCGTGTAGTCAAGAGGCGCATCCCAATAGAGTCAGGAGCTCAGGAGCATCTCAACTAAGCTATTGGAACATGTATTCATTTGTTTATTGATTACGTATGTAAATGGTTGCAATGGAATTCTTACTTATTTAATTTATGGTAAATAAATTTTAACGTTATATTATCATTAAATAAATGTTTAGATATAAATAAGTTATTTCCCATCTTATTGTGTTTAAAATTAGAGAAATTTAGTTTTAGTTAGAGGACCTTAGGAAGAAGCCTCACACATGGTGTCAGAGCCTAGGTTCAAAATCTGGACCTTGAAGCCTACCTACAAAAAAAAAATATTGCAAACAAATTTAAGTATATTAGAAACCAAAATAAATCGAATTATTAAATTATTAAATGACATTGACCATAAATTTAAATGATAAAAAAATATCAAAAAAATTATTTTGAAAAAGAAAACAAAATATCTAAAACTGTTTCATAGTGTGTGCTTGATATGGAATACCAGGATTTACACTTCGAGAGTTGACAGCCGTTGGATTAATCCAAGGGTAAAGTAAATTTTTGATTATTTCTTTCAAAGAAATAATCCACACTCTGACTCTTAGTATTCCAACAATGGTGTTGAGCATCTTCCCTGAAATCTGAGTACCTCTGAGTTATACCATAATGAAAAAATATTCATTGAGATCCATTACATCAACAATTTTTATGGCTATTGTTGTTTGAGGTGAAATGGAGGATGGTGGAATGAAGAAATGGAGCAACTTAAACATGACAATTTCGAATCGCCAACTGGGTGTTGCATATTCACAGATCACTCTGACCCAAATAGTTTGAGAACACTAAGGGAATACAAAGTAATCGCTTCTATGGATCTTAAAATCTCTGTCCCATCTCGGGTCTATGTACCAGCACTCACACACACCAAATTTGGATCCCATACACAACATTTTACAATTATCTTTTCTCAAGAAAAACAAAAATCCTCTAGTTGGGCACCCATTTCAATGTCATACTCTGATCTCTAGATAACTCAGGTTTTGACTTTGCTAACATTTAGAGTGGAAAACAAGCGGTTGGATTTGAGCAAGAACCTGAACTTGGAAAGTATCCATCATTCTCTGATCCGTCAAAAGGACAACATCATTTTCAACCTTCGAGAGAGAGCCCAATGCTGTCACAATGGCCCCACTTATGATGCCAATGCTTTCACCATGTCTGGATTCAGTGGCTCGCTTATAGAATTCCTACTCAGGGAAACTGAAATACTCCATGCCAAAGTGGGCATACACAAAATCCCAGATGAACATCCATTGTTTCCTGATGCTTTACCAGACCCTTTACTCCCTCCATTACAATACCCACCAGTACTACCACTGACTCCCACTTAAAGAAGTTTCACTTCCAATTTTTTTCTTTGGCAAAAGAATTGACAAGGTTAATTAATGGACTAATACAATGAACTGATATGAAAATAATTGGATTGGTGCAATAATTTCAGTAAGGATGAAAAAAATCCAATTAGATTTTTGTTGAAGTGATTTTTCCTTTTGATTTGGTTAAGCTTAGCACTAAATTGTAATTTCATGATAATTAAACTTTTGTGTTTATCATGGCTCAGGAGATCCTCAAAGGATGTTTATGCATGAATTGTAATTTCATCCATGTTCCTTCTGGCTTAGGAGATCCAATTAGTCTGTTTATGAATTTTAGTTCATGAATTTTAGTCTTTTTATGAATTTTAGGTAATCAAGGAGCTTGCAAAATCATCATATAGACAATGACAATTCCCTAAGATCTCAAAATATGAGATACATGGGGATGAAATAACCCCAATATTAATCTCATGTAGATGAGATAAATGAAAAATCCTCTTTGTCCATAGCATATAGTGATCATACTAGATCAAAATTCAATGAGAGCAAATCCTTAGTGGAGTAGAATTTGGAGGCCATGTGGCTAATGACATCAAGAGTAGTTGAGAAGGATACATAGGTTGTTCGTTACATGCAGAGAGCACTCATAATGGAAAGTTTTCTTAGGGCCAAGAACCTGGGGGACTATCCAAGTGACTTGAATACACTAATGGTATATGTCTTCTCTGACCATCCTATTGATCTCCAATTTTGGAGGTGGGAAGTGGCTAGGGGCATCCAGAGAATATATAAAATGAGCAAGGCTCTAAATAGAAACATTGACAGATTGCAGAAGAAAAGAGGCTTCTAGGAACTAGCATGGCCTCCATCCTAAGTGGCCAGTTGGGCCAATCTCCTCTCGAGAAAAAAAGGATAAATAGGACTACCATTCCTACCTTACAGCTGAATCACATATTGTATGACGAAAAAAAAGACAAGATTGAAAATGCATGGAGGTGAAATGCAAATGCAATGGACAGAGTAATGAATCAACTCAAAAACACACAGGATGTAGCTCAGGAGGATTGATCCTTGAAATAACAATGCACTTACTTACAAATGGGGAATGGCAATTGCAGGAGGAAACTCTTACTTTTTATCATTGTATTTAATGCCCTGATGCAGGGTAGAAATTAACTGCACTTCTTCTGCAAATTGCAAATACATATCTGTAGCAGGTTAAACTCATAAAAGGTGGTTCATTTTACTGATTAAAAATACCTTCCGAGATTTCCAGTAACTGAGCCACCTTAGGGCAAGAACCTATAAGGTATGGACTTTGGTTTGCTGGCATCTTTATTGGGTTTGATTCAGTTCTTTCTTTTCATAAACCATATCATGATTTATGAATTGGAAACATCATTCCTAGTGATCTAACAACTAACTATAGGGTTTGACCCAAATCCTTCATATACATTATTGGAAATTTTTGTAATGGATAAGGTTTAATTTATCAGATATTACATGGCTGGTACTGATGCATCAACAAAATTGTTTAGTTAATTAGCATTCTAGGAGAGTTGGGTAGGATTACTTAACGAGGAAAACTTTATTTTTTTATTACGATTAAGACTTATTGACAACCATAAGAAATGAGCTCAGTCAGTGAAAGTGGGATGCCATTAAAGCCTCCACCATAGTTTTGATTCTTCAAAAGAAGTGATTGGCTCAACTTGCAAGGGAAGCGTGGAACAATCATAGTCATTAAATTCAGGTTAGGCAATTGTACAATGTAAACAATATCCCACATCTTGATAGGTTATGGATTAAAATTAAGCTCAAAGTGTAGTAGACAGTCAATAAGAGTTGCTCTTTCCATAAGCAGGGGGAGTTGATCACAAGGTGATTTGGAAAATTAACACAGGGGATTAGAAATTATCATGTAAAAAAAGGTAGGTGTAAATTCTAAGAAGTGGGCCTAACAAACAAAGTCTTCTAGTCCATCATGTTAAAATCACCAGACCTATTGTCTGGCAGTCTTTCTGAGGTGTAAGTCTCATCAATGTGGTTTATAATGAATTTCTCATAATTTAGAGAAGATGTTAATGGTATAGTTCACGTGTTACAGTAGTGCTGGGTGATTTCAACAGGGCGTACAATCAAATGTATTCTTGTTGTAAAGGTAATATTGGAAGGAGTTCTATAGCATCTCTAGTAAAAAAGGGTTGATGATATTTACAAAGATAAATAAGAGCATTCTTCCCATCCCTTGAAAAGGGCTCCCTGTGACGTGTGATTCGCAACAGAGCAAGTTGATTCAAACAATACAATATACGAGAAAACAACTGACATAGTTAATATTCTTGCAATTGATTTGTGTCTTTTGACAAACAAAATTATAATAGTTTTCCATTGGAAGAGAAAATTATTTTGAACCTTCTATCACAATTAAATAATATCCACAAGTCAATCAAGTTTCCAAGTTATAACCATTACTTCTAGTCTTTATCAATACAAAATTGAGATAGGTCAACTGCCATTTCTGAGATTTGCAATTGGCTATCCACTAAAATTTCTTCAGCCATTGAAAAACGAACCATAATACAGGAAAACATATAAGAAACCAATCAATTTCACTAATTTGATCACCATTCTAGAAACAGATTAATCAGTTCATTAGAATTTTTGAAACATACGCATTATGTTCTGTGAATACAATGATAAAACCCAATTCAATCCATTAAAACAAGAGAATTGTTTACCCAATGGACATATATTTTAGAGTTCCCATTAAAGTGAGAGACCTACATCGAGACAAAGATCATTGGGCAGTTCAGCCAGATAACCAGATCGCAGCACCAGGCTGTCCTGAAATGAAAATACTTATAACATTTAGCATTAATCCTTCGTTCCTGAGACACAAACATATCTTCATCCTGTACGTGCTTATTTTTTTTTATTTTACTTACAACTAGGTCTTGTAATCTATTTCTGATGAAGGTCTCTAACTCTTCATCCAACAGGGTGAAGGCATTGTTGACTTGAGCCTGTGAAAGAGTGGGGCTGTGTCTCCGCTTCTTCTTATGGTGTGGCCTCCAGTGTATTCTCAATTTTCCCGAAGGTGGGAGAGCCTCTAGGAATCAGACCAGATAAAAACGAGTATGCCTATTGCATCGAGGACTACAAGCACTGGCGATGTTTGTGGGAGGATGCAGATAACGAAAGATTGAGATTAAGTCCGTCATGGGAACATACATTATGTTTGTGTATTATAGATCATACATGCATATGTTCCTATATATCCTTATTATATCACCATCGAAGATCAGAACACCAATGAACCGTGTTTGTGTTCTATAGATCATAGATGTATACGTCCCCATTTATCCTATTATCTCGCTATCGAGGATAAGATCACCAATGAGTTACTTGTTCTTAACACCGAGGATAAGAGTACGAAACAAAAAAATATATATTGGAACTTTTGGATTGTATGGCTCATCCAACATAATATTGAAAACCATAGGTGATGTCAGTATAATATTACAGTGAGAAGAGGAAAGGAGGTTCTACCAGAGGATATGTTTATGAGAAAGCACTAAAAGGAGAATGAAGCAGTGAATTAATAGAAGGTAAAGTAACAATACAAGATTTTGAGAACTGTGTTAATAGAAGGGTAAGTAATAATAAAATATTTTGAGAAATGTATTAATAGAAAGGAAAGTAATAAATATAAGATTTTGAGAATTGTGTTTATAGAAATGTTATTTGAACATTTAGGATTTTGTTAACAAAAATGTCATTTTAAAGAATTATATATATTTATTATATTTATATATATATATATCTATCTTGGGTATAGTTGGAGAGGTTGCGAGAAAAAAAAATATTATTCATAACATTTGTATTTTTAGTGAATTTATTGTTGATGAATTACATATGATATTCTTGAGTTAATGATTTAGCCTTGTACCTTGAAGAATGTATGATTTATCCAAGGATCAAGGATGAGTGTACTGATCAAAAGTATATGCAAATTTGGATAGAAATGACCTATCAAGCATGATATTGAAATCATATGTGATGATAGCATTATAGTGAGGATAACATTACCCTTCATATTGCTGTTGAACTATGGCAACAAGAATATTCCAATTTAATTTGTCCTTGAATTAAATTGTGAATTAAAATCGAATTTAGTCTTAACAACTACTTGGAAATAATTAATTAATTAATTTTAAATTAATTAGTTGGAGAAATTCAAGTTAGAAGTCTTTTTGAAGTCATGCAAGAGTTATCCCTTAAATTAAGGAGATAAGATTGAGTTATATTTGAGTTTTAATTAGTTAACTCAGTTTATTGAGTTAAGTCCAGTTAAATTAGTTCTAAATTGTTTGAGGAACTAATAGTGAGTTAACAGTCAGTTGATGCATTAATGCACTAAACTATTTCTACTATGGTTAACTGAATATTCCCTCATTAGAAATTCATGCATGTAGTCAAGGATTCATCCTTGATGATTGTGTAGTTTTGAAGGCTTGGTTTTCCATTTAGTAATAGGAAAATCATCCACAATGAACAACGCAAGGAAAGAGGAGCTTGGAGGGCAGAGAGGAAGGCTGGAGAGAAGCCAAGATTGTCTGTGAGCATTTGCGAGGATTGTACTAAGAGCTGGGTAGCCTTGAGAGCTAAGGCTTTGTATAATTCCTATGTATTTCCACCATGTATGATAATACAATAGTGTAGAGTTTTTATCTGAGACATTCCCCAAAGTATTTTCATGTGTAATGTGCCATTGATTCTTCTTCTTCTTGTTATATTGTTCAGCTCGATCTTTAAGTTTCCGCAAATTGATAGTAAAAGTAGGTTATAGTATTCTGCTTTGATTTATATTGCATTATATAGTTAACCTATGATCCAGATTTAAACATGAATGCAACAAATTACAGATAACCATAAACACAGATATGCAGCGGAAATAATACTTCATTTCATTAATGTAAAATACTGAAATATGCTTACAAACAGTAATGGAAATAAACTAGCTAGGGCGATGGGAGCTTATCTCTGAGAAGAGATGTGGCGGCTACATGCCTCTGAAATGTGTTACAATGAGGCTTGAAGGCCTATTTATTGTTGAGAAAACATGGAAACCCTAACATCAAAACCTAACCCTGAAGATGAAACGCCAAATTGTGGGGTCTGTTGGGTAAATTGTTACATCAATTTCTCGGGTCGTAACTTTGCATACGATCTCCGTTTGCGCATACAATAGCTCGTTAGAAAGATTATCTGTAGCACTCCACTTTGGGAAGGGAAAATAACCCATGGACCATGTTTGCCCCAAATTTCCAAAAAACGTCGTTTTGGGCTGAACAAGCTCTAGAAGTTTAGACCCGAAAAACTGCTAAAAATAGTAAACTGTGCTACAATTTAGGAAACTGAAAAAACTGAAAGAGACAGTTGTGGGGGTCCAAATGGGATAGGTGGGTGGCCACCAAAATCCACCTGGATCATTCCTCCCCCCTTAGGAAGTAGTGGGCCCCATTGCATTGAGTTCCTCCATCTGCTGAACTTGTTCCTGGGTGAGCTGTTTGGCAATCTCTGACGTGTCCAGTAATGGTGTGAAGCATGGTCGATGATGGTCCAAATTGAACACTTGGTGCAAGCGAAGGAATGGAGGAATGTTGTGCTCCAAAGCATTGTTTCCCATAGCATTGGTAATGCTGTAAGGAACATGTCGGAGTGGTCGGAAATTCTGACGGGCTCTTGTAAGGCGTTCTTTCTGCAGATGCAACCAGACTTTGTTGCCCACCTGAAACTTGTGTTGTACCCCTATGGGTGAGGAGAAGTTGTTCCTATGCTGTGTCATGACCGTATTCCTTTGCTGCTGCTACATCATGGAGGAACCCTTTGCAGGGGTCATGGATGTAGTAACGATCTTCCCCTTACATTGGGAGCGAACCAGACAGGAAATGAATTTCCTAGTTTGGGAGATGAGCTTGCTACCTTTCTTGGTAGTGATCAAAGAGGTGGTGGTAGGTGGCGCTACCTCTGGTATTCTGTATAATGAATTATCCAAAGAAATAATGACAGCGCGAGGCCTTGACTCATACATAGCATGTCACCTCCACAAGTATGGCTGGCCTAATAGTACATCAAAATGTCCAGAGGTGTAACATCACACAATACCTCGTCCGTGAAGGGCTTGATGCTGTAGGGAAGGCAGCATTGCTAGGGAACTTTGAGATCTTGTCCTTCATGAAGCCACCCGATACTGTACGGCTGCGGATGTGGTGTAGTCAGTAGGCCCAACTGCTTCACAACCTCTGCTGAAATGAGGTTCTTTTGGCTGCCATTGTCGACAATGAATTGTAGCGGCAAACCCTTCACCCACATTTGTGAGTGGAAAATATGTTCCCCCTCCTCTAGATCTTTGGGCTCATTTTCCTGGATCTTGGTGGTGGCAACAGTGGCGTTGGGATCCGCATCAATGATCTGCTTCCGTTTTCCATTCCCCTTGTCGGGTTCTGGCTCAGGGTCAGAACATGCATCTGATTCGGAAGCCTTCAACTCAGCCACCAACGATTGCTTGGTCTGACACTCACTTGTGTTATGAGTGGGACTCTTGTGGAACTGACACCACTTTCTTGTGTCCTTCTTCGACTTCGTGGTGTTGTTCTTTTCTTGCGGCTTCGACGGGTTGTCTTGGGTCACCCCGCCTTGACTTTGTCCTTTGGTCTTTGTATTTGCAGATCCAAAGTCTCGCTTCTTTTGTTTAGACTTCTGCTCGATCTTGACAATGTATCGGTATGCTATGCCGAGCGAGGAAATGTTCAGGAACTCCATTTCTTCCTGGATGTACCTATGTAGGCAGCTACGGTATTTGAGTACCAAATGTAGCTCAGAGTCCTTGATACCCAACTGTGTGCAAAGGGTATGAAAAATGTTTGTGAGCTCCGACACATCTTGGTCCCTTCCCTATCGCAGGGTGGTCCACTTTATGTATTTTTCCTCATAGCTTTTGACAGGGTAGTACTGCTCCTTGATGGCATCACAAAATGAATCCCAAGTGGGTGCCACTGAAAATAGTGAGCTTGTGCTTTCATCCTTCTGCTCGCAATAGGTTTCTCACCAGTCCTTGATGTGGGGGGCTACTTTGAGAAGAGCGAAAACAATCTTTTCCCGACTCGAAAATTCATGAATAGAAAAATACCCATCTAGCAGATTGAACCATTTATCTACGGCATCTGCGTCTATTTGACCCTCAAAGATGGGGATTTCAAAATTAACTTGTACCTTAAACATTGTGACGTTTCCAGAGTAGCTGTTGGAAGCCGATGCGTCACCTCTGGGTAGCTGCTGAAGGATCTGTGCAAAGCTATCCATCATCACGTTCCTTTGCCGCTTGAGGGCTTCTTCAAGCAAGATTTTGATAGGATCTCCTGCCCCCTCGTCTTTCTTCTCATCTTCCATGGGAGGCTGTCAGGTTTTGCGAGGCTGGTCTTGCAAAGGTTTGACCAATTCAAGCCCTAACTCCTTATATCCCGACCTCGTTGGGGACATGCAAAGAAAAATAGAGAAAAAGAAGACCGCTCTGAAACCACTGATCTAGATTTAAACAGGAATGAAACAAATTATAGAGATAACCATAAACACAGATATGCAGTGGAAATAATACTTCATTTCATTAATGTAAAATATTGAAATATGCTTACAAACAGTAATGGAAATAAACCAACTAGGGCGATGGTAGCTTATCTTGAGAAGAGATGTGGTGGCTACATGCCTCTGAACTGTGTTACAATGAGGCTTGAAGGCCTATTTATTGTTGAGAAATAATGGAAAACCCTTAACATCCCAAAACCTAACCCTAGAAGATGAAACGCCAAGTTATGGGCTCCGTTTGGGGAAATTGGTACATCAATTTCCTGGGGTCATAACTTTGGCATACGATCTCCATTTGACGCGTACAATAGCTTGTTAGAAATATCTATCTAAGCACTACCAATTTCGGAAGGGAAACATCGGTACATGGACCCATGTTGCTCCCATATTTCCCAAAAAACATCGTTTAGGGCCTTTGTCACGTGGAATTAGTCGATCTTGCGGACAAGACAAACCTTCCTAGAATCTAATGAAGACCTAATGACAAACAAACTAGCCAGACACTATCTTTCTCTAAATGCGCTTTATAAATAATGGGAAACAAATGGGTTTAAGGGCCTACCTTATGTGCAACGCAAGTTTGGAGATGCCTTCGCTCCTTTGATCCAAGTAAGTTCCTTCGTCGCAAACCTGCAAGCACAAACAAGGCAAACGATTAAATAGCACCTGAATATCCAATATTATAAAACATATTTAACAAGTCAAGGAGTCCATGAAACAAATAGCATAAGATACTTGTTGAGTAAAATGAGCTTGATTGTATTAATTCAAAAGAAAAGAACTTTACAACCTTTGCCTTGACGCTGTACAAGCTCCTTCCAGGGTCCAACAAGAAGTCTCCTCTACTTTGACAAGCTTCACTCACTCCCTAATGGGGCCAAAAAGGTATGTGATTTCTCCTCTTAAGCTCAAATAGGAAGTCTTGATTTCACTATCATTTACCCTCAAAAGTTCAGCTTCTAACCTCTCTGGCCACTGACCCAATGCCTCAATTTATAGTGCAATGGAGGTCGGTTACTAGGTCCTCCTTCAAAGGGATAGAGTCCTCCTTCAAAGGGATAGCTCCTCTCAAAAAGGGATTAGTTCCTCCTATGATGGGATGCATGAACCACTTGGAGCGAACAATCCACGTAACAAATGCTTCTAGAAAACTCTAGAATTAACCCAAGATGAGTTTTTTAAGATAAAGATTGCGCCTTTTGACTTTTACAGGGGTACGCACCCTCCCCTTTACATATAGAGCGTATAAGTACGCAGATAACTTGAACAAAAGGTGCGGTCCCGTAGGCAAAAGTAAGAGAAAGTGTGGAACCAGAGTTACATTGATTTTTTGATGTCTTTCTCTCATTTTTTAAGCTTGTTTTGAAGAGATGAGGTTTAAGACTTGCGTAGGAAGCTGGTATAGATGATGATAGGCCTACACCGACTGCAAATAATCAAGCTGACGATATTTTTGTGTAACAGATTGCCCCCTAAAGTGCGAAGTTTGTAGTATATGAGGATTTTTCATTTATCATATAGGAAGAGTGAAGTGCTTTATCATTTCAAGGATCATCTTGCGGAGAGCCCGGTTGGAACCTGTAAAAACA
>APFE030257512.1:230180-256187 GCA_000404065.3 Pinus taeda
AGCTTCACTCACTCCCTAATGGGGCCAAAAAGGTATGTGATCTCTCCTCTTAAGCTCAAATAGGAAGTCTTGATTTCACTAGCATTTACCCTCAAAGTTCAGCTTCTAACCTCCCTGGCCACTGACCCAATGCCTCAATTTATAGTGCAATGGAGATCAGTTACCAGCTCCTCCTTCAAAGGGATAGAGTCCTCCTTCAAAGGGATAGCTCCTCTCAACAAGGGATTAGTTCCTCCTATGATGGGATGCATGAACCACTTGGAGTGAACAATCCACGTAACAAATGCTTCTAGAAAACTCTAGAATTAACCCAAGATGAGTTTTTTAAGATAAAGATTGCGCCTTTTGACTTTTACAGGGGTATGCACCCTCCCCTTTACATACAGAGCGTATAAGTACGTAGATAACTTGAACAAAAGGTGCGGGCCCGCAGGCAAAAGTAAGAGAAAGTGCGGAACCAGAGTTACATTGCTTTTTTGATGTCTTTCTCTCATTTTTTAAGCTTGTTTTGAAGAACTGAGGTTTAAGACTTGCTTAGGAAGCTGGTATAGATGATGATAGGCCTACATCGACTACAAATAATCAAGGTGATGATATTTTTTTGTAACAGCCTTAAAACGGCTCTGGAAGTTCAGGACCCGAAAAACTGCTCAAATAGTAAACTGTGCTACAATTTAGGAAATTGAAAAAACTGAAAGAGACAGTTGTGGGGGTCCAAATGGGATAGGTGGGTGGCCACCAACATCCACTTGGATCAACTTATCACATATTTTCTACATGGTATCAGAGCTGTGAACAATATAATGCGAAGAGAATTCGAAGTTCGAAGTTGGGGGTTGCAGGTGCAAATAGAATTCATACCATACTTCAAGGTTGGCCAATGGCATTCTATGGCTTGAGACTCGAGTATGCCATGGAAGGTATCTCAAATTACATAGCATGGAAAGATAGAATGGAGGCTATATTAGAAGACAATGGGTTGAAGGAATTCATTGATCAAGAAATCCCAAAGCCAACTTCAACTAATGAACAAGAGTTGGCTGAGTGGAAGAAGTGTGTGGCGAAGGTGAGAAAGATCATCCTTGAGGGAGTTTGAGACCATATTGTCTTGAGTCTCCATGGGAAGGATACTCCATTTTCAATGTGGAAGACATTGAAGGACCTCTACCAGAACAATAGCGACCACAGGAAATTGGCGCTCAAGGAGAAGCTTCGAAGAATCAAGATGGAGAAGGGCGATACTGTTTCCACATATCTGAACAAGCTCACCACCTGCAGAGATGAGCTTGGAAGTGTGGGAATAACTACTGCTAATGATGATATGGTGATCCTCGCTTTCCTTGGCCTTCCAAAGAGTTGGAATAGCTACCAGGACTCTGTGAATGGAAGGGAGGAACTGCCAGATTGGGAATGACTGTGGTCGGATCTTATGCAAGAGGATATCAGGAGGAGCACACGAGATGGTTCTTCATCCAAGAATGATGATGAAGAAAATCTGGCCTTAGTAATTAAGGCAAGGAAAGGGAAGGGGAAGGCTTCCCATTTTAAATCAAATTCTTCTCATGGAGGGAAGAAGGGTGACATGTCTAAAGTAAGATGCTTTAATTGTCACAAGATGGGACATTATGTGACTAATTTCCCATTGAAGAAGTCCAAGAAGGGATCTTTGGAAGGATTGGAAGGTGAGGCATTAGCCTCTCAGTTCGAAATGGACTTTACCCTCATCGCATGCATGGTTTCATCGATGATGGGTTGTGTCTGGTGTCTTGACAGTGGAGCCCCATTCCACATGACCAGTGATAAAAATTTATTTAGTGCCTTGGAGGAGAAAGACCTCAAGATGTGCATAGAGATGGGTGACAATGGAAGGTATAGTGTTTCAGGGATGGGCACGGTTGCTTTTCACAGGGAGCATAGAGCTCCTCTCACCTTGACAGATGTGATGTATGTGGTTGGACTGAAGAAGAACTTGGTATCGGTCACAATGTTGGAGGACAAAGGCTACGATGTTGTCTTCAGTAAAGGAAAGGTGTTCCTAAGACATATAGCCATGGGTCAGACCAAGAGGACAGGGATTTGGGTGAAGAATCTCTATAAATTACAGGTAGATGATTGTGCAGCATTGAGTACGAAAGTAGAATTGGTGAAAAGCCAAGACATTGGCGAGTTGTGGCATAGGCGGTTGGGCCATTTTCATCATGGGGCTTTGAAGATAATGCAACATATATCTACAGGACTTCCCAAAGGTAAACTTGAGCAAGTTGACACATGCAAAGGTTGTACTTTGGAAATTACACCAAGTCTTCCTTTCATGATCGAGACAGTCAAGCAGAGGCTATCTTAGAGTGAGTTCATACTGATTTGTGTGGACCATTCTCGACGGCATCCACAATGAAGCAAAGATATTATGTGATTTTCATTGATGACTATTCTCGTAAATGTTGGATTTATTTCATGCAGAAGAAGGACCAAACCTTCACAAAGTTTTGTGAGTTCAAAGATTTGGTTGAGAAAGTGTTAGGGAAGAAGATCAAGGCCTTGAGAAGCGACAACGATGGAGAATATGTCTCTCAAGAGTTTAAGGACTTCTGTGCAGTGGAATAAATTAAACGAGAGTTGATGGCACCTCATTATTGGTCACTTTAATTGCTTATTAATTTAAACAGTCGAGTGCCACATAAATTGTCAACCCGGGAAAGTCTGATTATTTCAAAGGTGACTACGTACTGTATGTCCTTAATTTTAATAGCATTAAAAAGTTGTAGTATAAACAATTCACACTTTGTTAAACCTCTACTTTGTGTTACAACAGTTATAATCTGTTGCAGGAATTGAATAAGAAAAGATAATTGATGAAAGAAAATAAATCTGCAAAAAGGAAACAATGGCTATCCTGTAACAAAGGATCAGGACCCTATCCCTCAGAGTAGGAACATTCAACACCTGCCTCTGTTTATCCAGTTCACCAATACACTCTGGAAATCCTAATCACCGGTGAGGCACTTATGTACAACATCAATCGAAAAGAAAAACAAAGTCTTAGCAAAAGTAAATTATCATCAGAAGCGATGCTCGTAAATGAGGTATAAACAGAATTCACACACAACACACAACAGAAAGAAGATGGGTGAATCTTGTGATGAAGGTGGGCCCTGTCCTTCTCACAAGATTCCCCAGGACACAGAAACTAAGTTAAAATACTTTGAACAGAATTTTATTCATCCGTCAATATACCATATTACAAGAAAGATTCAGTCTTGTCCTTTCGCTACAATCCCTATGTTACAGCTTGTTCATCCTATTTCCCCCTCTCTAATGTAAATGTCTCCTCTTTATAGAGGAGACATCTATTACAAAAGATTTTCAGTAAAAATTCTAGTTCATCCCTTTGTACAAAAATAGGGAAATTAGTTCCTGTTAACAGAATGCTGTTACAATAATGTGGATTATGAACGTTACGACCAATGTAACAGTTTATTCAGATCGATCGGATTCCTTTTTTGTCGCAATTCTGGTGCGCAAATCTCAACTATCTCCTTGAAATTCATATGTTGTCCTTACTGTTTCAGCTTCGAGGTTCATGCTGTTTCCGCTGTTTCAACAACTGCAAAATATAGTCCTGCCAGCTTCAGGTAGTTTCAACAATTGTTCAGCAACTTAGTCAACTTCAAGGATCGATTATAAAGATAGCATGATTATGTGTTAAATAATTAAACATATAGCAATGAGAAGAGTTATTGTATACCTTTAGAATGATTGGGTCAACATATTAACAAAGGCTTTCAACTATGAGTTGAAAAGGGTAATATTATGACAAAATATAGGGTAAAAAATAGACAATATGGGGTCCTAACATCCCCCCCAACTAAAAAGGTTGCATGTCCACATGCAACGTCTAGTCTAAATCTGAGTCGGAATACTGGGATGAACAGTGCAAATTTCTTATGCAGTAAGTATGGAAGGTGCTGTCAACCATGTCTCTAAACCCATAGACACTCTGAAGTTTCTGCCATGCTGCCAGCTCCTCCTTTTTGGTTAATTTATATTGAGCCTTATATTGCTGTCCAGGTAGCCATAAGAGAGGGAAATGAAAGTGGTAACCAATCCATCGTTTAGCACACTGTCTAATGCATTTAACATAATAAGGTATGCGTGAGATTGCCACCTGAAGATTGAGAGGATTATAAGGATGATATTCCCGTCTCTCTTTAGGACATTGTTCCCAGAATAGATTATTTGCTTTTATAGCCAGGGCTCCTTTAGTTTTCACATAATACTGGCAGTCTTCCAAGATTGCTACCTGTAGTTTCCTGATATGGTCAGTCATCCTTGGTTCTCGTAGAATTCGTTGATGTTCTTCAATGAAGACAACTTCATTTTGTGGCTCAACACGGATCCAGAAGAGATAGTTCTCCTCATTATGTGTTGCTGACATAAAATCATTCTGCCAAGTAAGCTGATTGGCCAAGAAGGAAATAAAGGCTCTTATTTGGATATCGCCAACCAAAGGAAGTAAAATAAGCTTTCTATCTTCAGGCATAGCCTCATTGTGAAGATAGAGTTCACACAACAAGTTTTGGTCACTATTTGGTGCTTCTGCGAAGGTCTCAATAAATTGTTGTGGTGTGTAGATACCTGGTGGGGTCTTCCATCCTTGATTGCTTTTATTTGGAGGAACGCTAAGCGTTCTCTCAAAAATACAGAATAATTAAAAGAGGGTTTCCTTGTAGCAAGTAACCGCTGGACCAAGTCAAAGATGAGGGACAATCTGGTTTTTAATTTCTTATTCTCCTTATATTGTGCACAAGACTGTTCAAGCACTTCCCAATTTTTGTATGCATGGTTGAGCCATAATGACTTCTGTTGCTGAAATGCCTTTCCTTGTGAGATCTCATACTCTGTCTTCCATGTGTTACTTAGTTTTTGAAAACTAGGAGTTTGTGTGTAAGAACTGCTGACACGGGGACGTTCAGTCTGTGTATAAGCCTTGCTGACATGGGGACGTTCAATCTGTGTATAAGCATTGCTGACACAGGGAGGTCCAGTCTGTGTATCCTTAGTTGTAAAAGACTTTGCTATTGGTTTCTGTTCTGTAACAACTTGGGTAAGCCAGGGTGGTTTTGTTCCTTTCTCTAAAATTCCTGAAGAGCCTGCTGGTTCTTGTGTAATAGCAGGGTATTCCTTTTTGACTATAATAGGAGGAAGTACTGGACTGGCTCTAGACAACAAAACTTCAACTATCTTATAACCTACTCGAGTATAGAGATCACCACATTCGCTGCACATGTATTAATTGTATTGATCCTTTTCTGCACTCTTTTCGGCTACAGATGCTACCTGAGCTAACATGTACAGATTAAGTTCCTTTTCATAGGCTTCCCTGGCCATTGTTAATTCTTGCTGATAAGCCTTGATTGTAGATTTTAAAAACTCATTTTCTTCCTACAGGGAGGCTAAAGTAACTGGGGCTTCTGTAGTTGTAGGTTTCAGTGGAGGAGAGAATTGCTGTTCGGCATTAACTTCATCATTTGCGTCCACAACAGGTGGTTCTTGTGTATCAGCTGTTGGATCAGTGGCTGGTTCTTGTGTATCAGCCATATCTAGGTCGTTTTCCTTTTGTTTTCCAATAGGTGGTTCTTGTGTATCAGCCACATACCCTATATCATCTTGGATGTCTACTTTAGATGTATCGGTAGCTGGTTCTTGTGGAGTAGCTGCCTCTTTTGAGAAAAATGATGTCACAAAATCGTGAACGCTCTGAATTTCGGCACGCGACGGTGAGGAAAGTGAAGGTTCAGGGTTGGGCGGAATACGAGATTTTAAAGTGATGGGTGGGGAATTTGGGATAATTTCCTCAGTTACTGCAGACGACCTTGTTCGTCGCCATGGTAAGGAAGTAGGAAAAATAGTAGCTTTTCTCTTTCGGGCACTTTTCCTCAAGATAGGGAGATTATTAGAAATTGAGGCCCTGGGTTTTCTTTTTAGTGGGGTTGCAACTTTCTGTTGCTCCTTCCTCTTAAGCATAATGATGGGAATATTGTCGTCTGAATCATCGGTAGGGATATGGACCATGGGAGTGGATGGTCCAGCTTCGTTAAGGGTTGGGGTCTACTGCAAATTTTCAGTGCTTAATTGGGGAGTTTCCGCTAACGGTTGCTGATTTTCAGTAGCTTGCTAGGAGTTTTCCTCGGATTGCTGGGAATTTTCTTGGACTTGCTGAGGATTTTCCTCAGCTTGCTAAGGAGGATTATTGATGGGAGGTGGATTGTGCAGGGCAAAACCTCTATTTATTAAGAGCTGGGCCAAACGATGGTGTGTAAGGGAAAGGAGTTGGTGCCTTGCTTTCACAGTATAATGTGCCATATTTTTTTAGACATCCAAGCAGATAATAGGGCATATTTATTAAACGACCATGCCTCAAATGATTTAAAATCACAAAGTCGTGTTGGTAGACTACTTGATAGCGACCCTCGCAGGTAAAATAGTGCTTAACAAATTCTGTAACCTTTGGCCATGGTGGTGGTAGTGATTGAAGTGCAACGCCCCTACCTTTGGGTTCAACATGCTCCCCTGGTAACAGAAAATCTTGCTGTGCATTGAGAATGAGGTGTTTCCTGCTGAACCAGTGAGTACCATTGGTTGGTAGTCCCGAAACTTGTGCTATATCCTCTTCTGTTGCTGGAATTTGCACCCCTTGGACAGTGGAGTATCCTTCCCTCAGATTACATGCAAATTCCAGAACCTGTTGTGAATCAAAATCCGGAAGTCTTCTGAAGTAATCCACCCATCCGGCCTGTAAAAAGATTTGATATGCCTCCTGGTAGAGTTCCAGTAATGCCGTTGAGCCAGGTTCATGTCTAACAACATTTCCTCCCATAGTTACTGGTTCAGACAAGATACAAAGTGCAGAGCCTAGTTGCCAAGGCTGAAACAGAGTAGAACGTTACAACAAAAGTTATGATAAGGTACAGACGGGGTGACTAGATACTAGCGCGAGAAATAGAAATGGCGGTGATTGGCGTGTCATGTAATGATTGCGATATTTCGGTAACCCCCCAACTGCGGCTTAAATGATATGGTTGGTGGTACGACGATTTCGGCAGTCATATCAATATCTTCTCATTACTACAATTTAATATTCACACCTAAACACGCATACCTTTATATTTACCTTTGGTTGTTGCGCCAAAAAGTATTATCTCGTCATTAATAGGTCGATGATATATAAAAAGGGTCTATAAAGTATGAGGGTTTTTACACACAAGGATTTCATTATTCACAACAAATAATAGTAAAGGACAATAATTATTAGGATGAATGGCTGATTCGCTTAATGAAGAGTAATAGTTCATTCTCGGGAACAAAAATGGGAGAATTAGTGATTTTTAGGAAAAATGGACAAGATTGGCATTTTAAGCACTAGGAATTGGTGTTTTAGCAATAGGAAATGGTGTTTCAGCGACGGGAAATGGTGTTTCAGCAACGGGAAATGGTGTTTCAGTAACGGGAAATGGTGTTTCAGCAACGGGAAATGGTGTTTTAGCAGCAGGAAATGGTGGAAAAATGTGAGAGGAATGAATTGTGTTCTGAAGTGAGATGGCAATGCTTCTCCAAGCCGCATCTTAGTTCTCCCTAGATTGGAACTTTTCTTCTCGGCCACCTTCCGAAGTTAAGATCTGCAAAATAATTAATTGTAACATGGAAACCCTTGACAGGGATTATTAGTTAAGGAATCTAATCTAAAAATAAATATATAAACAGAAAATCAAGTGCATTGAGGGATAGCAGGTTCCCCCAAAAAGGCATAGTGTATGTATGTCATGCAAGTAGCTTTGAAATCTTCTTTAGAAATAGGTTGTTGATACAAATGGAGTCGATACCCATTCACTAATAATGGTGTTCTGGAATCATCAATCGTTAAGAGTCTGACTGTTCCATTTGGAAAAACAATATCTACTTCATAGGGTCCTAGCCACCTTGTTCTTAATTTACCTTGAAAATTTTCAAAACGGGAGTCATACAGTAGAGTCCAATTACCTTTTTGGAAAAGGAGGATGATTATTCCAACGATTAAATGACATGTTATAATTCGTACCTTGTCCTCATGGTTGCCATTGCCTCCTTTGTGTCAACAAGTACACTGCTTCAGCTTCTTCTTCAGTTGGCTGCAGTGTTGCTTTTATTCCTGGCAAAGAAGGGCATTGTTGAGTCTCATGGTCCTTCTCACAAATGGTGCAAATTGGTACCTTATCTAGTGGACATTCCCTTAACGGGTGTTTTTCTCTACAATTAGAGCAGAAAATAGCCAAAGCAGCTTCTGCTTCCGCCTGCTTCTTTTTAACCTGCAAGGTATCAATTTGTGAAGCAAAAGAGCTTAACATTTCAGTTTTAAATTCTTCAAGTAAGTTACCTATTTCAGCCCGTGTTGCTCCTCCACTTGCTGATTTCTGGACTCTTGAGTATGTATTATCCTTGCTTTTTGATCTGCTTGCTGCTCCTCTTGAACATCTCTTACAGAGGTTGATAATCTCATCATATGATTCCTTAGATATATCTCCTTTTCCAAGCATATTCAACATATCTAAACAATCATCTCGTACCCCTTTTAACATTATTGACTTAAGAATGTCCTTACTCATATTCGGATGATCAGATCACTGCAAATTATACTGTAGTCTTTCCACGAAGTCTTCCAGATTTTCTTCCTCCTTCTGAACCATCTTAAATAATTCCTCCTTCCTTTCTCTTGTTTGGCAATAGTCTTGGTATTTGGCCAAGAACTTTTCTTTCATTTAATCCCAAGTTGTGATCACATGTCTTCCCAGGCTCATGAACCATCTTAATGCATTTCCTTTTAATGTTGCTGGAAATAAATTCAACTTTTGAGGATTAGTCACATAATCATAACTCCTACACAATATATCAAACTCAAACAAAAATTCATCAGGGTCTTCATATGATAAACCATGGAAATTAGGTAGGGATGATAATGGAATGTTCTTCATAGGAGTTGCCCCTCTAGGAAGATATTCAATAGGGAATTCTAAGGTGGAGAGGGAATTTTCCCCTCTTCCTTCTCTTCGTCCCCCACCAAAGGGTCCTTCATTATTTCCTTCCATTAGTTGTTCCCCTATCTCACTTGCTCGGTCTTCAGCGCTTTCTGTAGGGCTTTCAATATCCTGAATCGGTTCCTTAACTTCAATATCTTCTATTGGTTCTTTTATCAGCAAAATGCTCTCCGCAAGGGCTATCATGACAAGCCTTAAATATATCATAAACTTCATCTTCTCTGATGCATCTCTGAATCTTGTGATCGAGTCCCGTGTGAAAAAGACATCCGCTTATCCAGCTGTACCTAGCACTTTGCTGAATGATCTTTATTTTTTCTCTGTGCGATAGGTGTGATGGTAGCTTCCCTGCAACTAAGTAATTAGCAATGTCTGCATACCATGGTGAGTGAGCAGATATTGCAAATAAATATTCATCAGGAAAGGAATCATCTACTGTAGTATTTTCATCAGTTTTTAGCCGACAAAGGAAATCAACAACTACATTTTCTTTACATGGTCTATCTACAATTGTGATATCAAATTCTTGTAATAGTAATAACCATCTGGTAACTCGAGCATTTGTAACTGATTTGTTCATTAAATATTTAATGGCCGAGTGATCAGTATGAACAAAAGTAGTGTAACCGTTAATGTAATGTCGAAACTTATTAATAGAATAAATGACTGCTAAGAATTCTTTCTCGGTGACTGTATCATTAAGTTCAACAGGGGTCATAATTTTACTAATAAAATAGATAACATATGGAAGATTGTTTTCTTCTTGACCCAAGACAGCTCCAATTCCAGTGTCTGAAGCATCAGAGGATATATGAAAGGGGAGTGCCCAGTCAGGTCCTCTTAAAATGAGAGCTGTAGACAATTGATGTTTAAGTTCATTAAATGCTTTTTGACAATCATCAGTCCACTTAAATTCAACATTTTTCATAAGTAACACAAACAAAGGAGAAGCTATTTTAGAAAAATCTTTGATAAATCTTCTATAATACTCAACATGTCCTAAAAATCTTCTCACATCAGTTTGTGTTTTAGGGATAGGAAGAGTCTGAATTACCTGTATTTTAGCTGGATCAACTTGAATTCCTAGGAATGAGATAAAGTGTCCCAATAAAATACCTTGATTCATCATCATATGGCATTTTTCAGTACTTAAGGCAAGATGTGCTTTTCTACATCGTTTAAGTACTTTCTCAAGGTTTTGTAATGCATCTTCAAAAGTCACACCATAAGGAGTAAAGTCATCCATAAATATTTCTAAGGAATCATTAAGTATATAAAAAAAAATCCCTATTACTGCTCTTTGAAATGTTGCTGGTGCATTACATAATCCAAATGGAAGAACTCTATAGGAAAAAGTCCCCCATGGACTAGTAAAGGTGGTCTTGTCTTGATCTTGGGGTGCAATCTTGATCTGATTATATCCACTAAATCCATCCAAAAAGGAAAAGAATCTTTTGCCTGCCAAATTGTCTAATAACCTAACCAATAAATGGTAAAGGGAAATGATCTTTTTGAGTGGCCTTATTTAGAGCTCTATAATCTACACACACCCTCCATTTCCCATTTTTCTTAGGTACAATTACTAATGGAGAAACCCATTCACTATCAGATATAGGATATATAAATCCTGCATTCAACAATTTTTGAAGTTCTTCCTTCACAATTTCCCTTAAATTGGGATTCATTCGTCTTTGGGGTTGACAGACTGGGTGAGATCCCTCTTTAATATAAATACAATGAGTATGTAATTCAGGAGATATTCCCTTCATATCTGTGTAATCCCATGCGAATGCTTCTTTATTCTCACGGAGTAGCTTCATTAACTGCTGTGTTTCAGCATCTGTTAGGTCAGGGTTTATATTTAAAGTTTTGCCAGGTTCGATTTCTACTGTTATACTTTTGGAGGAGATGCCAATTGATGTTTGAGATAAATTTTTAGTTTTAAGGTTTTGCTGAGATTCAGGTTTCAAGATTGTAGTCAAGTGATCATATATTTCAGAATTAACCGAAGAAGGTTCAGAAATAAAATTGCTAATTAATTCACCCTCGGTTGAATCTTTAAGAGTTAAAGCTTGTCCGATAGTCAAAATGGGTTGGGTTTCATCATCCTCATAATCTAACCATACAGAGTTATCATTATTAATCATAGGTGTAGCATGAGGGTAAAGAGTAAGCTGCTTGGTTTCACATCCATTAGAAATTGTCATTGAGCCTGATCTACAACTGATGAAGGCATCTGCTGTAGCCAGCCAAGGTCTCCCTAAAATCAATGGATGACCCCCCAACTTTGTTTTAGTTAGTAATACAACAAAATCAGCTGGGTAGTTCCAAGATTCAACTGAAATTATCAGGTCTTCAATGACTCCTTCAGGTTTGATTGTGGAGCAGTCAGCTAGCTCTAGAATGGTTGGGGTTTCCCTAATTACATTCTTTAACTGTAATAATTGTGCGGTTTCAAGTGTCATAATGTTTATTGCGACACCTAGATCTACTAGAACTCTAGAAACAAAAGTTTTTCCAACCTGCACTGTGACCATAGGATGACCAGGGTCACCATATTTCACAGGGGGTTTTTTACCTGTCATTAGAGCAGTTAGATCACCCATCACATGGACTGTGAGGGGATCTTTAGCTTTTCTTCCAGGTTTCTTAATGCAAATATCTCTAACAGTTCTAGCATAAATTGGTACATCTCTTAGTGCCTGTAAGAGTGGAATCTTAACATATAAATTCTGCAATTCTCCTAAAAGGTTAAAATCAGGTGGCTCAAGTGTTTTGGTAAGAGCCATACATTCAGGAAATGGTGGCTCTGCTGTTTCAGCAGTCTTATTAGAGGATGATTCAACTGTTTCAACAGTCTTATTAGAGGATGATTCAACTGTTTCAACATTGTCATTGGATGACTTTTCTTTTCCAGTTTCTTCTTTATCAGAGTCAGAAGAAGTAATGTCATCAATAATTGGTTCAACTATCCTCCCAGAGCGTAAATGAATATCATTTCATTGCATAGGGAAAACAGGTTGGTTTTGAATATCAATTGCCTGCAGAGCTTTATTTTTATTTGGGTTGGGGTTAGGTTGCACAGGCAGCTGGGGTCTCATTGTCTGATTATTCGGTGGAGCATTTTATGGTAAGGAGAGAGATTGTTGATACTGGGGAAATTGGTTTGGAAATGGAATCTGCTGAGTTGCCCAATTTGGGTTCCATTGATTAAAATAGGATTGCTGTAGAGCCCAGGGATTCCATATTGTAGGATCAACAAAAGGGGGATTTGGTTGCTGCATTGGTGGGAAATTCATTTGATTAAAGGGTGGGTATTGCATTTGATTCAAGGGCGGGTAATTTGTTTGAAAAGGAGGATGATTATTCCAACGATTAAATGACATTTTATAATTCGTACCTTGTCCTCGTGGTTGCCATTGCCTCCTTTGTGTCAACAAGTACACTGCTTCAGCTTCTTCTTTAGTTGGCTGCAGTGTTGCTTTTATTCCTGGCAAAGAAGGGCATTGTTGAGTCTCATGGTCCTTCTCACAAATGGTGCAAATTGGTACCTTATCTAGTGGACATTCCCTTAACGGGTGTTTTTCTCTACAATTAGAGCAGAAAATAGCCAAAGCAGCTTCTGCTTCCACCTGCTTCTTTTTAACCTGCAAGGTATCAATTTGTGAAGCAAAAGAGCTTAGCATTTCAGTTTTAAATTCTTCAAGTAAGTTACCTATTTCAGCCCGTGTTGCTCCTCCACTTGCTGATTTCTGGACTCTTGAGTATGTATTATCCTTGCTTTTTGATCTGCTTGCTGCTCCTCTTGAACATCTCTTACAGAGGTTGATAATCTCATCATATGATTCCTTAGATATATCTCCTTTTCCAAGCATATTCAACATATCTAAACAATCATCTCGTACCCCTTTTAACATTATTGACTTAAGAATGTCCTTACTCATATTCGGATGATCAGATCACTGCAAATTATACTGTAGTCTTTCCACGAAGTCTTCCAGATTTTCTTCCTCCTTCTGAACCATCTTAAATAATTCCTCCTTCCTTTCTCTTGTTTGGCAATAGTCTTGGTATTTGGCCAAGAACTTTTCTTTCATTTAATCCCAAGTTGTGATCACATGTCTTCCCAGGCTCATGAACCATCTTAATGCATTTCCTTTTAATGTTGCTGGAAATAAATTCAACTTTTGAGGATTAGTCACATAATCATAACTCCTACACAATATATCAAACTCAAACAAAAATTCATCAGGGTCTTCATATGATAAACCATGGAAATTAGGTAGGGATGATAATGGAATGTTCTTCATAGGAGTTGCCCCTCTAGGAAGATCTTCAATAGGGAATTCTAAGGTGGAGAGGGAATTTTCCCCTCTTCCTTCTCTTCATCCCCCACCAAAGCGTCCTTCATTATTTCCTTCCATTGGTTGTTCCCCTGTCTCACTTGCTCGGTCTTCAGCGCTTTCTGTAGGGCTTTCAATATCCTGAACCGGTTCCTTAACTTCAATATCTTCTATTGGTTCCTCAATATCTTCCACTGACTCCTCGACTTGTTCTATTGTCTCTTCGGCCCTTTCCGGTCCCAATACTTCCTCCGTTTCGTAGTCCGTTTGGAGAGAGTGCTGCGTCTTTGGCCTCCGAAAGCTTACCTTCTGTGATGTTTCTGCTTTCGAAATAATGTCGTCAATGAAAGTTTTTCTTCCTCCTATACCTTTGCCCCTGCTGCCTATAGGGTTAGCTTTCTTGCATTCTTTCATGCATCCTGTACATCTAAAGGAAAGTCATTAATACTTTTAAAATCTTCGGTCGCCTTCCCCGGTAACGACGCCAAAATGTTGGTCACTTTAATTGCTTATTAATTTAAACAGTCGAGTGCCACATAAATTGTCAACCCGGGAAAGTCTGATTATTTCAAAGGTGACTACGTACTGTATGTACTTAATTTTAATAGCATTAAAAAGCTGTAGTATAAACAATTCACACTTTGTTGAACCTCTACTCTGTGTTACAATAGTTATAATCTGTTGCAGGAATTGAATAAGAATAGATAATTTATTAAAGAAAATAAATCTGCAAAAAGGAAACAATGGCTGTCCTGTAACAAAGGATCAGGACCCTATCCCTCAGAGTAGGAACATTCAACACCTGCCTCTGTTTATCCAGTTCACCAATACACTCTGGAAATCCTAGTCACCAGTGAGGCACTCATGTACAACATCAATCGAAAAGAAAAACATAGTCTTAGCAAAAGTAAATTATCATCAGAAGTGATGCTCGTAAATGAGGTATAAACAGAATTCACACACAACACACAACAGAAAGAAGATGGGTGAATCTTGTGATGAAGGTGGGACCTGTCCTTCTCACAAGATTCCCCAGGACACAGAAACTAAGTTAAAATACTTTGAACAGAATTTTATTCATCCGTAAATATACCATATTACAAGAAAGATTCAGTCTTGTCCTTTCGCTACAATCCCTGTGTTACAGCTTGTTCATCCTATGTCCCCCTCTCTAATGTAGATGTCTCCTCTTTATAGAGGAGACATCTATTATAAAAGATTTTCAGTAAAAATTCTAGTTCATCCCTTTGTACAAAAATAGGGAAATCAGTTCCCGTTAATAGAATGCCGTTACAGTAATGTGGATTATGACGTTACGACCAATGTAACAACTTATTCAGATTGATCGGATTCCTTTGTTGTCGCAATTTTGGTGCGCAAATCTCAACTATCTCCTTGAGATTCATATGCTGTCCTTACTATTTCAGCCTCGAGGTTCGTGCTATTTCCGCTGTTTCAACAACTGCAAAATATAGTCCTGCCAGCTTTAGGCAGTTTCAACAATTGTTCAGCAACTTAGTCAACTTCAAGGATCAATTATAAAGATAACATGATTATGTGTTGAATAATTAAAGATATAGAAATGAGAAGAGTTACTGTATACCTTTAGAATGATTGGGTCAACATATTAACAAAGGCTTTCAACTATGAGTTGAAAAGGGTAATATTATGACAAAATATAGGGTCAAAAATAGACAATATGGGGTCCTAACACTCATAACCCATAATAGAATGGGGTGGCCGAGAGGAAGAACAGAGCTATTGTAGGGGCAACATGGGTAATGCTGCATGACCAAGGCCTACCACTTCACTTGTGGGCTGAGACATGCAACACAGTGGTCTGTTTGTAGAATAGAAGCCTGCATCACATACTTGGGATGAAGACACCAAAGGAAGCTTTCTCCCGTAAGAGACCATATGTGGGTCACTTCAAGATCCTTGGCTCTTCGATATATTTCCATGTGACAAAGGATGCATGGAAGAAGCTTGAGCCGACAGTAGAGTTGGGGATATTTTTGTGGTACACTAATACACCTCACAACTATCGGGTGTACTTGCATACGAGTTGGAGGATAGTGGTTCACAAATATCTCAAGTTTGATGAGTAGAAGGCCATGCGAGTTTCCCTTGAGAGGGTTCTCCAACTACAGGCCATGGAGGAACTGTTGGTTCCTAAGGAGGAGGAGCCTCAGACTGATGCAAAGCAGCTGCATGCAGAGGTTCCAGGAGTGGAGACATCCACTCAAGAAGAGTCTTCCAGAGATGGATGGAAGTGCACAAGAGAAGCTGATAGATTGTTGGAGGATGCGAGAGAGAATGTGGGAGCACCATCTTCTTAGCGCAGACAGAGGAGGTCACTTGAGAGGTACACTAGATACATGGCCCTTGCTGGGGAATGTGTTGAGACTGAGCCATCTTCCTTTGAGGAAGCAGTGCAGTAGCCGATTTGGGTTGATGTTATGGTGGAGGAGTATGAATCCATAATTCGTAACAATGTTTGGGACATGGTTCTGAGACTGGAGAACAACTCAGTTGTGAGTTCTTGTTGGATTTACAAGGTAAATCAAGTCGCTGATGGTAATGTGGAGAAGAATAAGACAATATTTGTTGCCCATGGCTTTTCATAGGTTGAGAGGATCATGTTGTTGTAGTATATTTCGACAGAGGAGCAAGATGCTGACATTTTGACAAAGGAATTGTCAAAGTGTAAATTCGAGTTGCATAGAGACATGATCGAGGTGGCAAATAATCCCTTTCTTTTTGAGAGAGAGTGTTGAAATATGGAAACAAGAATATTCCAATTTATTTTTACCTTGAATTAAAATCGAATTTAGTCTTAATAGCTACTTGGAAATAATTAATTAATTTATTTTAAATTAATTAGTAGGAGAAATTCAAGTTAGAAGTCTTTTTGAAGTCATGCAAGAGTTATCCCTTAAATTAAGGAGATAAGATTGAGTTATATTTGAGTTGTAATTAGTTAACTCAGTTTACTGAGTTAAGTCCAGTTAAATTAGTTCCAAACTATTTGAGGAACTAATAGTGAGTTAACAGTCAGTTGATGCATTAATGCACTCAACTAGTACTGCTCCAGTTAACTAAAGATTCCCTCATCAGAAGCTCATGCATGTCAATTATGAGAAAGACCCAGTTGAGATTAATGTTCAAGGACAATGTACTATCAATTGCATGAGTTTTCTCCAGTTTTCTCATGGAGAAAACTCATGCATGCAGTCAAGGATTCATCCTTGAGGATTGCGGAGTTTTGAAGGCTTGGTTTTCCACTTGGTAATAGGTAAATCATCCACAAGGAAAAACGCAAGGAAATAAGAGCTTGGAGGGCAAAGAGGAAGGTTGGAGAGAAGCCAAGATTTCCTGTAAGAATTTGTGATGATTGTACTGAGAGCTGGCTAGCTGTGAGAGCTAAGGTTTTATATAATTCCTATGTATTTCCACCATGTATGATAATACAATAGTGGGGGGTTTTTATCTGAGACTTTCCCCAAAGTATTTTCATGTGTAATGTGCCATTGATTCTTCTTCTTCTGGTTATATTGTTCAGCTTGATCTTTAAGCTTCTGCAAATTGATAGTGGAAGTAGGTTATAGTATTCTATTTTGATTTATATTGCATTATTGGGTTAACCTATCACAAATTTTCTAAAATTGCATGATCAATGAACTTTATCACATGATAAGGATGACATGTTGGGATTGATGATGGACCTTCATTTTTGTTTGAAGTTAATGTGTTTTTATTGGGTATGTTGTAGATTGTAGTGATATTATATGTTGGTTTATGGGCTTATACTTGGTCCTATTTTTACAATTACAATTGATGGGTAGTTATATCACCAGTGGATGGCCCATGTATTATAATTATTTACATTGAATACCTCTTTTGTATGGATCAACTTATGATTATGTTTTTGCCTTTCTTCACATGAGTCAATTTGGTCTTTAACTATTGCATTGACATACTATAACTCTTTAGATCGAGAGAATAGAAAAAAACAAATTAGAAAATGCTCAGCAAGTTCGAGAACATTAGTTAAAGATAGACTGGAGTTATTATAAGAGAAGGTAAGATAAGAAGTAAACAAAAATGTAAAAGATATAAGTATAGTAACAACACTAGAACACAGATAAGAAATTTTAGGAAAATTTAGGCACATATCCTTTGAAAGTGCATATCATTTACTGAAATTTATGAATTATTTATTAGTTCTCTTCATTATTTTCTTTGAGTTTTCCTTACACATGCACGATGTTTCCCTTATTGAAAACATACTTCCAGCCTTGTTTTTTTTTATCTCCTCCCTTTCTCTAAACTCTGCTTGCATATTCATGTCTCCACATTATCCTTGTCTTATGCCTTTTCAAGTTTACAACCAATCTTTAGTTTTAGCAAGGGTAGAGTGAGAGATCCACTACCTTTTGTTCTTAATAATGTAATGATTTAGAGAAGGATGGGTGCCACAGGATCGATGTTTATCAAGTGCAGACTATAGGCCCAATACCCACAAAAAAGAAACAATAATTCATGTGACAAACACAAAAAAGGAGAGATTTGGCATTCTTCAAAACCATTCATTTAGTCATTTCTCACAATACCTACATATAATAGAATCCAACCATTTCACCTTTATTGAAAGTGGCATAGGATTAGTGTGCTTGCTTCAACTAACTCACGTGGTGTTGATCTTAGGTTTTACTGATAAAGAAACTTCTCAAACCGAGTGATGACTTCATTGCATATTGTTGAAAATAGCAACAAGAAATGCTAAAAATAGAATTGCTAAAAATAGCACTGCTATAAATAGCAGTTCAGCTAGTGTTGATCTTAGTAACAATGGATGGAAAAATGGAAGTGCTAAAAATAACATTCTATAAATAACATTTCAGGATACCTTCCTAATTTAGTTAGTCCCTAAACTAAAATAGTGAAGTAAAATTCGAATTTGATCTTAGCAGCTATTTATAAAATAATTAATTAATTCATCTTGACTTAATTAGTTAAGGAAAATCAAACATGAAGTCTATGTGGGGACATGCAACAATTTCTCCATTAATTGAGGAATTTATCCATCAGTTAAAGAGATAAGGATGAGTTGTAATTAGTTGACTTAGTTAACTAAGTCAAGTCCAGTTAGATTAACTCAAACATTTTGTTGAATTAATGTAATTTCAGTTATTTAATGCTTGCATGCATGTAACTACTGCAGTTTAGATAACTGAGTTTTCTCTCATAAATAACTCATGCATGTCAGTTCAGACAGAGACCAAGTTGAGATCAGATGGAGGGGAAGTGTACTATCAGTTTCTAGAATATTCCATTGTGAATATTCCTTGCATGCAGAAGGAATTCTTTCCTTGAGGATTACGCAGTTACTTCTTCAAGTTTAGTGAGTGTGATGAGGCCAATTCACACATGTGGCTTCACTAGACCCCAAGAAAAATTGCACAAGGAAATAGGAGGCTTGGAGGGCTTGAGGAGGACATATATAGTGTTTATTCAGTCTATGAGTTGTATTGTTTGATTGCAGAGAGATCAAGATAGCTTGTGAGTTGATTCATTTTGTAACTTCAATAAGATTTCCAATTGTATGATAATACAGAGTTGGGGTTTTAGGCTGAGGCTTTCCTCGAGTTATTTCTTATATGTTATGTGTGATTGATTTCTCATTCACAGTTATATGTGTTCTCTTGATCTTGCTCAATTCGATTAAGATTCCGCAAAGTGTTGTAGAAGTAGATCTTCTATTGTGTTTTAGTATATTACATAATTTGTTGATCTACAGTGGGTATTTCTACATGGTATCGGAGCAAAGATGATCAAGGCAAAGAATAATATACAAGAAGGAGAAGTTCGAAGGTTGTGGTTCCTGAATATAGAAATCAAGTTCTTATCACATCTCAATTTCACCTATGGCGTTCAGTGGTTTAAGACTCGAGTATGCCCTTGATGGTAGATCGAATTATATAGCATGGAAGGATCCCATGGAGGCAGTATTAGAGGATAATGGTCTAAAGGACTTCATTGATCAAGAAGTCCCCAAGCCGACTGATGCTACTCAATTGGCGGAATGAAAGAAATGTGTGGCTAGAGCAAGGAGAATCCTCCTGGAGGGAGTTCAAGACCACATTTTCTCAAGCCTCCATGGGAAGGAGACACCGTTTTTGATGTGGAAAACATTGAAAGATTTATATCAGAACAATAGCGATAAGAGGAAGCTAGCACTGAAAGACAAGCTTCGTAAGATCAAGTGTAAAAAGGGCAACACGATCTCTACATATCTGAACAAGCTCACCACCTGCAAGGATGAGATTGTAAGTGTAGGGATCACGACCACTGATAATGACATGGTGAGTCTTGCACTCCTCAGTCTTCCTAAGAGATGGCATAGATACCAAGACTCAGTTAATGGAAGTGAAAAACTACCAAATTGGGAACGAATTTGGTCGGATCTGATGCAACAGGAAATAAGAAGAAGCACCAGAGATGGATCCTCATCGAAGCAAGAAGATGAGGAAAATCTAGCCTTAGCAAGTAAGGTGAGGAAAGGGAAAGGGAAGGCATCCCATCCCAAATCCGGTTCTTCCCATGGTGGGAAGAAGATTGAAAAATCAAAAGTGTGATGCTTTCATTGTCATGAAGTGGGCCATTATGCTATGAATTATCCACAAAAAAAATCCAATAAGGGTTCCTCAAAGGGATCTGAGGGTAAGGAATTGGCCTCATAGTTTGAACTGGATTTCTCGCTTATCACATGCATGGTTTCATCCATGGTGGGATGTGTGTGGTACCTGGATAGTGGAGCTTCATTCCACATGTCAGGTGAGAAGAATCTTTTTAGTACCTTGGAGGAGAAGGATCTCCAGATGCGGATCGAGATGGGCGATGATGCAAAGTACCATGTTTCAAGTGAAGGTATGTTTGTGTTTTAGAGAGAGCATGGAGCTCCCCTCACCCTGATTGATGTTAAGTATGTACCAAGTCTGAAGAAGAATATGTCGCTATGCTAGAAGATAAAGGCTATGATGTAGTCTTTAGTAAAGGAAAGGTATTCCTGAGGCATATTGGTACTGGACAGACAAAGTGAATAGGGATTCGAATCAAGAATCTCTACAAGCTAGAGGTAGACGACTGTGCTGCCTTGAGTTCCAAAGCTGAGATGGTGCAGAGCCAATATGTTGGCAAGATATGGCATAGAAGACTGGGCCACTTGCACCATGGAGCCTTGAAGACCATGCAATAGATTTCTACCAGATTACCCAAGGGAAAACCTGAGTAGACGACTACATGCAAAGGTTGTATCTTGGGTAAGTATGCAAAATCTTCCTTTCCGGATCGAGACAGTAGAGCTCGAGCAATCCTGGAGTGAGTTCACTCAGATGTTTGTGGACCTTTCTCTACAACCTCCACCACTAAACAAAGGTAATATGTTATTTTTATTGATGATTTTTCTCGTAGATGCTGGATCTAGTTTATGCAAAAGAAGGATCAGACCTTCTTGAGGTTTTGTGAGTTTAAAGCCTTGTCAGAGAAAGAATCTGGAAAGAAAATAAACGCCTTGCATAGTGACAATGGTGGAGAGTATGTCTCCCAACTGTTATAGACATATTTGGGCACTTCAACCCCAATCACATATGTCGATAAACCAAGGGCTCTTTAACCCCTAAAAGTGTTGTTTCATACCCTAAAGTATCATGGTCAACTGATTACATAATTTCCGAGAAGTTCCACTTGAAAAACCACTTAGAACTGGCCAAAACTAGACCATACTGACTGCTCCATGGTCAAGGTGCGATGCATACTGGCTGCTACATTAGCCAGGTGCGATGCATACTGAAAGAGCCTTGTGTGGGGTGCGATGAGTGAGAATAGACAAATGGCAGAGACAGTTTGGTAAGTGGATGCACAGGGAATCTTCTAGAAACTTCTCATATGACACTTGCCTCTCTGAATTCGCCTAGGCATGAGTAAGAGATCAAAGAAATCTCCAAGTGGAACCAAGAACTATCAGTGGAATGACACTAGTAAGAAACCAAGAGCTGACTCACACCATTGCAAGACATCTATAAATGGATCCCTCATCTGAGAGATCTAGAGGCTGGAATTTTGTAATTTGTAAGGAAGTGCTATTGGTTTCTCTTTGAGAGGGAACATTGTATTGTTGGGTGATCTTGCTTTTTCATGAGGTGAAGAGAGCTTTGATGCTGGGAGGATGATGCTGGATCAGACAGGTGGGTTGTAATCCTCTCTTCTACTCTTAATAAAGCTATTTGAGTTTTCCTCCATATAATCATGTATTTGTGAATCTTGTTGTTTATGAATGCAATTGTATGGTCAATGTATTTCTAATTCTGCATTGTTTATAGTATTATAGATCAAGATGCTTTGATGGTGCTTTGTTGCTTTGCCTCTACAGGTATTCTCTAAAGCGAGACAAGTAGGAGAGGAGTGGAAAGCTCTATCAAGGGAGAGGGGAAACAAGCAAGGAGCCAAGTGAAAGATCTGGGTTGGTCCCCTTTACTTCTCTCTTATCTATCATACATAAAGGAAATCACAATTTAATTTGATTGTTTGTTTCTAAGATAGCTACCCGTCTTAGTGGGGCTAGCAGATAGAAAAGACACTAGTTTTTCTGAAACACCAACAATTTAAAGACTTTTGTGCTGTAGAAGGAATTAAATGGGAATTTATGGCACCCCATAACCCACAATAAAATGGGGTGGCCGAAAGGAAGAACATATCGATTGTGGGAGTAGCTCGAGCGATGTTGCATGACCAAAGCCTACCACTGCATTTGTGGGCTGAGACATGCAATACAGTAGTATACTTGCAGAATAGAAGCCCGCACCATATACTGGGAATGAAGACACCTATGGAGGCCTACTATGGGAAGCGACCTGATGTAAGTCACTTCCGAATCTTTGGATCATCATTTTACTGTCATGTGACCAAAGATGCCAAGAAGAAGCTAGGCCCAACAACTAAGTTGGGAATACTTGTGGGCTACATGGATACACACCACAACTATCAGGTGTACCTGCCTTTCACTCAGAGGATAGTGGTATGTAAGGATATGAAGTTCGACGAGCAGAAAGCCATGCACTTATCACTTGAGAGGGAGCTCAAGTTGCATGCAGATGAGGAACCTTCAGTTCCTAAGGAGAAGGAGCCTCAGATTTACGCAGAGCAGCCACATGCAGAGGATTCAGGAGTGGAGACATCCACTCATGCTGATACTTCCAAAGATGGCGAAAACATTCAAGGGAAGCTGACAGGTTGATGCTAGATGCGTGGGAGAATGTGGGACAATCATCTTCTCAGTGCAGATAGAGGAGGTCGCCCGAGCGGTACACTGGGTACATGTCCCTGGTTGGGGAGTGTGTAGATATCAAACCTTCTTCATTCGTGGAGGCAGTGCAGCAACCAGTCTGGGTTGATGCAATGGTAGAGGAGTACGAATCTATATTTTGGAACAGTGTGTGGGATATTGTCCCAAGGCCTCAGGGCAAGTTAGTGGTGAGTCACAGGTGGCTTTACAAAGTAACGCAGGCAGGTGATGTCAGTGTTGAGAAACATGAGGCAAGGTTTGTTGCCTGGGGTTTCTCACAAGTTTAGGGGATCGACTACAATGAGACTTTTGGTCCCGTAGCAAGGTACTCATCGATTAGATCAATGTTGGCACTATCGGCTCAGATGGGGTGGAGGATCCACCAGATGGATTTGAAGACAACATTCCTCAATGGGAAGATTGAGGAGGAGGTATACATTGAGCAGCCAGGGGGTTTCAAGACCTTCGATCATGATTCGCATGAGTGCCGACTCAAGAGGGCTTTGTATGGGCTGAAGCAAGCACCCAGTGCTTGGTACACTAGGATTGACAGCTATTTCATCGGTTTGGGCTTCACCAAGAGTGGAGCAGATGTGAACCTTTACCACATCATGGTAGAAGGTAAACCATTGATCATTGTTATTTATGTCGATGATCTAATTTTGACAGGTGATGATCAGCTGCTACAATCTTGCAAGGAGGACCTTTCAAGAGAGTTCGAGATGAATGACATGGGCCTTATGCACTACTTTTTAGGCATGAAGGTGTGGCAGAAAGCTGGTGAATTATTTGTGTCTCAAGGCAAGTACGCCAATGAGATACTCAGGTGCTTTCACATGGAGAAGTGCAAGCCCATGCAGACTCCTCTAGCTGGGAACTAGAGGAAGGAGGATGCTACTTCAAGTGAGGTAGTAGCTGCTACTATTTATCGGCAGCTAGTGGGTTCACTTATGTGTCTGGTGAACACACGACCTGACTTATGCTTTGTGGTGAACCAGCTGAGTCAAGCTATGGTTCAGCCTACCAAGATGTTTTGGAAGGCAGCAAAGCATGTGCTAAGATACCTCAAAGGCACATCTTAGTTTAGATTGTGGTACAGACAGACAGAGGGAGTGAAGCTTCAGGGCTTAACAGATGCAGATTGGGTAGGGAGTCCATCAGACCAGAAGAGAACTTCTAGAGGAATCTTCAACCTTGGTTTAGCTGCAGTTTCTTGGTACAACAAGAAACATAGATCAGTTGCACTTAGCTCAGTAGAGGTTGAATACATGGCTACTAGTCAGGCTGCATGTGAGGCCATTTGGATGCGGAAGATTCTAGTGGGATTTTTTGGTTAGAGGATGGATCCTATAGTGATCTACTGCGATAACCAGAGTTGTATCAAACTCCCTGAGAATCCAGTTTTTCATGACATGTCCAAGCACATTGATATCCGGTATCACCATCTTCGAGACTATGTGGTCAAGATGATCATGTTGTTGCTTTATGTTTCGACCGAGGAACATGATGCAAATATTTTAACTAAGGCATTGTCAAAATGCAAGTTCGAGTTCCACGGAGACGGTATTGGGATTATTGATAATCCCTTTCTGGTTGAGAGGGAGTGTTGAAAATAGCAACAAGAAATGCTAAAAATAGAATTGCTAAAAATAACATTGCTATAAATAGCAGTTCAGCTAGTGTTGATCTTAGCAACAATGAATGGAAAAATGGAAGTGCTAAAAATAACATTCTATAAATAGCATTTCGGGATACCTTCCTATTTTAGTCAGTCCCTAAACTAAAATAGTGAAGTAAAAGTCGAATTTGATCTTAGCAGTTGTTTGTAAAATAATTAATTAATTCATCTTGAGTTAATTAGTTAAGAAAAATCAAACATGAAGTCTATGTGGAGACATGCAACAATTTCTCCATTAATTGGGGAATTTATCCATCAGTTAAAGAGATAAGGATGAGTTGTAATATTGAGTTTTAATTAGCTGACTTAGTTAACTGAGTCAAGTCCAGTTAGATTAATTCAAACAATTTTTTGAATTAATGTAAGTCCAGTTATTTAATGCTTGCATGCATGTAACTACTGCACTTCAAATAACTGAGTATTCTCTCATAAATAACTCATGCATGTTAGTTCAGAAAGAGACCCAATTGAGATCAGATGGAGGGGAAGTGTATTATCAGTTGTTAGAATATTCCATTGTGAATATTCCTTACATGCAGAAGGAATTCTTTCCTTGAGGATTGCGTAGTTACTTCTTCAGGTTTAGTGAGTGTGATGAGGCCAATTCACACATGTGGCTTCACTAGACCCCAAGAAAAATTGCACAAGGAAATAGGAGGCTTGGATGACGAGGACATATACAGTGTCTATTTAGTCTATGAGCTGTATTGTTTGATTGCAGAGAGAGCATGATAGCTTGTGAGCTGATTCTTTTTGTAACTTGAACAAGATTTCCACTTGTTTGATAATACAAAGTTGGGGTTTTAGGTTGAGGCTTTCCCCATGTAAATTCTTCTGTGTTATGTGTGATTGATTTCTGATTCTCAGTTATATGTGTTCTCTTGATCTTGCTCAATTCCATTAAGCTTCCGCAAAGTGTTGTAGAAGTAGATCTTTTATTATGTTTTAGTATATTACATAATCTGTTGCTCTACAGTGGGAATTTCTACACATATTTCAAACATGATTCTGTTACCCAATAGGATGTTTGAATTGAAAAATAATCCCAAAATTCTTATGACAACCAAGAAATTATATTTTCCATATTCGATCAATTAGGTGCTTGTGAATGTTTTATTGTGGCGAGGGAAAATCAAATCTAAGTGAAAACTATTCCACAATTATAACTATGCTGCTAATACTTGATAAAAAATATGCCATGGACAGTATCAAAATCAATGCATTCAAAGGAAATTATGTTCATTCAATGATCCCACTCGTGACACACACACACACACACACACACACACACCAACATTAATATTTAAATTATTTTTAGGCCTTGCATTATGATTGGTGCAGAAAATTTGGCACATGTCCATGTTGATTTTTGTGTAGCATCACGGGGTATTCCTGCATGCCAAAAAGGCCCTCCCAAGTTAGCCAAGGAAGATTATGAGAATTAAAATTAAAATTATTAGTTTGGCTTCATGTAGGCCCCAAAGTGTCAAGCCATCCCCACCAATGAATGGGTGTGACACTTGGTCAAAGTCCACCCCATTTTACTAGTATAAATACACAGTGACTCTGTTGGGT